>VZRX01004397.1:157650-179155 GCA_013398075.1 Notiomystis cincta | reverse complement strand
TTCCCCGGATAGTATATATTTTCTTTTTTTTTTTTTTTTTTTTTTTTTTTTTAATTAGACATACACAGCTGCAGTCTGGCCTAACCAGAGATGATTGTAGCTCTTGATGGAAGCCAGTTTTAGCCTTCCTCCTTATCTACATCTATCTCTGAAGGGTAGGTGCCCCTCCATGGGCCTGTGCTTCTGCCAGTGCCCTCCATCCTGGCTGTTCTGCAGAGGGCATTGTGTACATAGGAATTAGTCCAACATATGGCCATCACTGCACACTTTGTATGTTATTATCACATTAGAGAGTCCAGCCACATGTCCCTGCTGCAGCCAGGGGAAACTGCTGGCCCTGCTCCTTTCAAGCAGCCCCCCCTAAGCTCTCTGCAAGCAGCTTTGTGGTCCTTTGCAGGCGTTTCTAAGATGTGGGGGTAGAGCCAAAAAGTTTGCAAAGGATGAATCAATAAGGAAGCAACCTGTGGAAATCAGCTGCAAGAAGGGACAGTGCAGAGGAAATTGAGGAGAGAGGAGGAGTACAGGTTTGTGAATGGAATAAAAAGGCAATAAAAGGAGAGTAATGACTTGAGGGAAGAAATAACGGACAGCTGTGTTTTGAAGAAGACATAAAATCAACAATCTCGCCTCTCTCAGCTATTAAACATCTCTCTGAGTTTGTTTAAAATCCCAGATTGTTGTCCCAGGAGTCAGGACTACATTCAGAGTGGCTAATTGCAGGCTGACCTACTTGTCAATCCTGTTCTGGTGGCTTTAAGTTCTCACTTTCTGAACTGCAATGTGTTATGTGACTGCTGTGATCTAACCCAGAGGTGACTCCTCCTCTCTACTAAGTGAAACAACTGTGACATAAACCTCTCTGGGTTTGGATATCGGTACAGTTTCTATATGCCCATCCCAGTTCCTTCCCAGGAAAATTCCCTGCCTTGTAGAAGGGCATCCCTTCACATTTGGGGAACAGCCTGTGCCTTCAGAAGTGCACAGATATCCTCTTTTTTGCATAAGCAGGTGTGTGCCTGGGAGTTTCCAGCCCATTCACAACAGGTTCCTTGGTGACAGCGTGGGGCAGAGGAGGAGATAAACAGCAGGGTACCAGAACAGCCCTTTTTGTGAGGTGCATTGGCCCCTGCACACATAGAGCTCTGCCAAGAGGCTTTTAGGGACTGATGTGGGGCAAATCTCCCATCAGACCCTTCCAAATTCAGCTCTCAAGCCACAGCCATCCCACTCAGAAGAAAGAACTGCAGCAACATCCTTGAAATCAGAGAAAAGTTTCAGGGGGAAAGGAGATTTGGAGGTCTCTTATCCAAGTCCCTGCTCAAAGCAGGGCTACCTTCAACATTATATCAGCTTTCTCAGTCAAAATTTGGAAATCTCCCAAGACAATGATACTTCAACCTGTCTTGGCACCTGTTCCAGTGCTGATCCACCCTCATTATGAAAATGTTTTTCTTTTATGTCCAACCAAATATTCTGGGAGCCCAAAATTGCTCCACATACAGCCTCAGAAGTGCTGAGTAGAGGGGAATAATAATTTACTTTGGCCTGCTATCTACACTCTCATCATTGCAGCCAGGTACGCATTTAGCCCTCCTTGCTGCAAGGGCATGCTGGCACACTCATTTTCAACTTCTGCTCACTGGGAACCTTTGGCCTTCTTCAGAGCTACTCCCCAGCCAGCAAGTTCTCATCCTTCAGTGTTGCACAGAGATCATTTCAACAGGTGGAAGACAGGAAGTTCTGTCACCCAATTTCTCCATGTCCTCAAGGGCCTTTGAATGGCAGCTCTGCTCTCCAGCGAGTCAGCCACTCCCCTGAATTTGTTTTCTTTCCCAAAGCTGTTGATAACTTCTGTCCTATCATACAGGTTACTGATGAGCAGGTGCACCCTTCTTTCTGATTGTGCAGAAGAAGCAGAGAACTTTAGGATGCTTCTGTTACTGTGATTTTCAAGGTGGAAAGCGAGATGTCCTATCCAGCCTCTGAGGTACCAAAAAGTATGATTACCCTTCTGTCTTGAAGAGGATGCAAATTAAATAGACACAGCTGAGAAAGGGCAGGGGGAAAATTGAGACATGGGGATGTTTTGACCTGCTGGAGTTGATATTTTATTCTATTTCAGTGCTGAGAGTAGAACTGTGTTTGCTGAGTATTAGGAAACCATGGTGAACATGCCGTGGGCTGCCCAGCTTGTTGTGCTGTGATATTATCTAGCATGCAGATAAGCTGGGGAGCTTGCTTTTCTCTCCCTCCCTTCACCTGGATTTTTGTACCCAGGAAGTTCTAGTCCTAAATACTTGTGTCAGGGAAATGTCTGGGATGGAGGTTTGTCAACCACTGCCAGTTGTGTTCCATGGAGGGGTTGTGTGAGCCGGTGCATGGCATGTCCCAAGGCTGAGAGCTGCCCAGGAGGCAGGACCCCAACCCACTTAGTTCCCTCCTTGGTGAGCACAGGGTTTCAGCTCTTAAAGAGATTAAGGAAGTAGTAAAATCTGCTAATGCAATAATAGTAATTAATAACAATAATGGGTTCTTTTAATGTATTTTGGCGTGATTTATTAGGCAGAGAGTACTGTAGGAGAGCAGAGACTTTGCAGGCGAGAATAAAAAAGGCAAGGTGACTGGGCCCTAAAGTGCACATCTGGGCATGATTTGGAGAGGCAATTTATTGACACCATAAATGACATTTTTTTCGAGCAGCTTGTTGTGGTGCCTATGTGGGAGGACGTAACTCCTGATTTAGAGCTGTGTTCAGCAGTACTTACTCTCCAGGTGGGACTCCTGGGCTGTCCCTCCTGGCAGAGAGCAGCTGGTTGGGCTGCTGTGAGCACATGTGTGGATGAGCCACAGGGCAGGCATGCAGGCCTGCACGGCATCCCCTGTCTTTCCAGTCGCCTGCGGTCTCTTACAGCCCCTGCCATTACTGGTGTGTGGTGCCCACAGCCTGGGCAGCACCAGGAGAAGCCTCCCCACTGCTCCAGTGCCACATGTTGAGGCTGGTGCCTCTCAAAGGCAGCCACACAGCTCTGCAGCCCTGTCTCTCCTGAAGCAGCATGAGGGCATGTGGCCCCAGCTCAGATCAGGCCAAAGCTGTCAAACCACCAGGAAGGGCTACTTCTGCTCCTATGAGGAAACTGGTTTTGCAGGGGTGAAATGTGAAAGGCAAGGTAGAAGACTGTCCTTCGCAGCACTTAGTTGATGTTTTCATTGATCTCAGTGATTTTGTGTCAGCACAGTAGTAGGAATTGGCCTCCACACTAGAGCCTTGTCTGAGCCAGCGGACATCTCTCAGTGGGTTTCATTACTATGATTATTATTACAGGGCCTGCAGCATATTAAGAGCCTGCCAAGACGCAGCACTCCCTTTCTTGGGGCTTCAGCCATGTCAGGGGAGACGTCAGGAAGCAGGTAGGGTGCGTGGGCAGCAGCAGCACGTCACAGAGGTGTGAGCGCCGAGGGCTTGTCAGCATCACATCAGCAAGGGCAGGGGGGTTGGCTCCTCGTGAAGTGTGTCCCCCCCATGGCATGTGCAGGATAGGTGAGCTTCCAACAGGGCAGCAGGAAAGCTAGAGGAGAAGGATGACAGCAAATGAGAGGCTGAAGAGCAAAAGAAATTAAAGTGAAGAAATCAGAAAAACAATCCTTAAAAGCATTGAACATGGCTTGGAGGTCATCACTGCCTTGGTGTGTAAGGAAGGGCATAGGAGGACGCTGTAGAAAGGGGACAGAAAACATCCTCAGCTGCAGTCTGGGTTTTTATTAGGGTTCATCAAGCACCTTTTAATGAATGACCAAACTGCCAGGAGTCAAATGAAACAGTAGGCAAAGTGTAAATGAGAAGGAAGCTGAGGGGAGTGAGAGGAATGGCAAGGGTGCTGTGGCTATGCAATGCCAGGAGCAGGATGAGGGGAGCCACAGGTGGGGAATGCAATTAAAGAGCTGAGCCAAAGCCAACAAGCTGAATCTCCGGCTTGTGCCGAGCTGTTTGCTCAGTCCCATCCCAGGCACTGAGCATCCCACTGGGATTTTTAATTCACTGAGGCAGAGGGGCCCCATCTGTGGACTGGGAAAGGCTCATGAGGTTCCACTGCCTGAGTAGGTCTGTTCTTGCCAGGGGTGTTGTGCAGGGATTGCTGAACTTCTAGTGGAAAGGGGGAAACCCTTTAGATATGGAAACCTAGGGGGAAACCTAGATATGGACTCTGACTTCAAAGAGTTCACATGTGCTGGACTTGAGACAAAGTATTCTAAAAGTGGAGTGTGGAAGTTGCATCTGTGTGAGGAGGGAGCTGCACCTGCAAATGGCTGACTCTGGTACCTCAGAATGGCAGCTCTTCTGGCATCCTGTGCTCATCTCTCTGTGGGTTTTTGCTGACGAGTGTGATATATGCATACAAAGTATTTTGGTATTGTTATTATTACCCAAAGTTATGGATCAGCTTGAGAAACTCAAATGCAGTAAATCACTGGGACTGGGGTAGCATTAGTCTCAGGGCTCTGAAGTAAATAATGCATGAAATATACTGACAGCAGTGTCTGACGGATCCTTATAAACAGCATCTCTCTAACGAATGCAGAGCTGCTAATATTGCAGGGTCGGATTTGGGGGGAAAATGCTGAAATCTCTCTGTGCTCAGGTGAGATGATGCAGATGGGCAAACACTGCCCCTTCCTCCCTGCTGAGAATCAAGTGATTTTAATGACAGTTGAGAGGGTCAGGAACGGGGTAGCAGCTCCACATCCAGCTGTGATGTGGACTTCACGGGCAAGTTGCTCTGCCTTCTCCTACCCTCTTGCAAGGCAAACGTGCTGAAGGGCTCTCTCCAGCCTGCTCTGCCTTCATCCTGGTGTGGAGTGTTCTGAGATCCTCAGAGAGGGAGTGCTCCAGGCATGCTAAGTGCTATTATTATTTTTTTAATAATCGACAGACATCCAGGGAATTACAGATCTATGAGCTTTCTTTCAGTTCCAGCCAAACTGATTGTGAAGCTAATTAAAGACAGACTAGTACAATGTTCGGGTAAGTATAACATGACAGGGTCAATCCAGTATGGCTTCTGGAAAAGAAAATCGTGCCTTTTTAAGCTGCAAGTGGGTTTTGTTGTTTTGGGTCTTTTTTTTTTGAAAGTTTAATAAAATAAGATAAAGGTGATCCCCAGCAGACATAATGTATTTTGATTTTCATAAAGCCTTTGATAAGGCCTTTCACACAAAATTATGAAGAGAAATAAATAGCCATGGGCAAAGGGGCAAGGTCTTGTCACGGCTCAAACCCCAGTAGATTGTTAATTAGCAAAGAATAGTTTCTCTTTTTCATGGAGACATTTGATAGTGGGAGTCAGTACACACTGTGGAGGTATTTAGTCTGCCCTGCATGCCATGGCTGGCACATTGGTGCTTTGATGACAACTCCTTTTTTGGCTGGTGAGAAATGCAGCAGAGTTGTCAAAAGCCATCAGAGATGTTAAGAGCAGGCCCACCCCATTGCATCCTCTGCAGGCTTGCTGCCTGGCTTGTGGAGATCCAATGGGACTCACTCCTGGGGCTTGGCCTGGCTGCTCTGGGGTGTCCTTCCCCAGTGCCCCTCACCATCTTACCAACCAAAGGCAAGCACAGGCTGCCGTCTCCATGAGTCAGCAGGATTTAAAGGCACCATGGGGACAGAGCAGCAGGATGACGGATGAGCTATAACATGGATGAGCGTATGGTAATGCAGACTGCAAAAATAGTCTCCACTTCAGCTGTACAGTGATGAGCACTGAGCTCCCAGGCTCCTTGGAGGGAAGAGATTGGGAGTCATGGTGAGTAACTCGATAAAAGCTTCTTCAGTGGGTTGCGTCAATTCTAAAAACGTGGAAGATGCTTGGTTGCCTTTAAGGGACAGGGAAACAATAGGGAATATGTTATAAAAAATGACATTATCTTGAACACTGGCTTACACCCTCATTTATGAAAGTGTTTAGAATTACCAGAGGGCCATGAAGCATGGTTAGTAATCTTGTGAGATTTACCTACAAGGAGGCAGTCAGTTGGACTGAACGGGGTTTTCTTTCTCAGTGTAGCAAGCTTGCAAAAACGCCATTTCTCCCTCCCTGTAGCTCTCCCATCTTCCTCCTTTGCCATCGTGCCCTCTTGCTGTCCCTGAGCTCAGGCTGCCTCTGCTCAATCCTGGCCCACTCCACTGGGAGATGACAAGCACCGGCCATCTCAGCCTCCCTGAAGAGACACACTAAAGGCTTATAATTGAGTTATTTACACTAATGAAGAGTGTGCTGAAAACTGATAAGTCCCTCCTTTTTCTGTCCTCCTGTAATACTAGAACAAGAGGTCACTTGGAGATGCTAATGGTAGCTTAATTTAGATCACATGAAAGGAGACACTTTTTCACACAGCAGGTAGTCAGTCTGTGAAATCCACACTACCTCCTGAGGTCAGAGAGTCAAACACTGCAGAAGGACTTGTCAAGTTCCTGGGTAATTTTTTGAACAATAATAACTGTTATTACTGAGGATGCAGTAGCACCCCAGGGGCCCCCATCAGGAAGGACCCACTCTGCATAGCACGAGGCCTGCCCGAAGCAGGAGGCAGCCTGGCCTGGGTTGCATTGTTCTCCATGGCCAAAGAAAGATGCTGTTTGTTTGGTCAGATGCTGGGGAGTGATGGTGAAAGAGCTGCACCCAAGCTCAAGCACCCAAGTGTGACACATTTTGTTTTCCTGCACCAGTTCTGTGGCCCCAAAGACAAGGTACTTTGTTCCCTTCCCTTGGTGTAATGAGATTTCTGTTTTTCAGCTATAAATCAATGCTGTTCACTCTGATTTTAAAAGGATGAGGGAGGGACAGAAAACCTACGGCTGCCTTTATCCTGGAGGGATCTTCCCATGATCTGGGTGAAGCTTGGGTGAACTGCCTCAGGATTAAGCTTCATCTGCACTTTTGACCCTTTTCTTGCATCTCTTCAACACAATGTCTTTGGTCTGGTGGCTTTGCCACTTCTACAGTCACTGCTTGGCACACTCCTGTCTTCCCATGCATTGCCTGTGGCATCGTAAGCTACTTAGCAAGTTTGGCTGGACGTGGGTATTGGTGAATTTTGCCTGTGGGCAGCGTAGGCCTGTGGATTATGATAGCGTTGAAGAGCCTTAAACTTGTAAAGGTATTTAAATTTACCAGCAAAAACAAAGTGTAACAGAACAGGGAAAAATAATTTCAAATCCATCCCTGTCTCTGTATTCATATTTGTATGACCTGCAGTTCTGGAAAGACCTTTAGCCCCAGTAGGTTTGGGACTGAATCTGTTGTTGCTGGTTTTCCTCCGGTTCATAAATTCAGCTCAAGTCCCTCCATTCCCATTTTGACAAGAGGTGTCCAGACTCAGTGTAGAAATCTTTGCAGGGGATTGATACAGAACACCAGCACTCCTTGCACTGTCTTTTGACTCTTTATTGCAAAATGGCTGTAAGCAATAGACTTTTTTGAGTGTGTTTTCTTGTAGCTGGCTGCAGAATCAACTCAGTATGTGTACAGTAAAACTGATCATAATCCACTTGAGGGATGGTGTTCAGAAACTCTCACAGGCATCTCTCATTCCAGCATCATCACAACAGCTCTCCAACTATCCCACCTGCTTTTCTCCCTGCTGTTTGTTACTGTCTCAGTAGCTGGCTGTGTTTAAATATGTCAACCTGGGGTTTTTTTTTACTATCTTCTTGTTTCCTGTGTTCCTCTAACAAGCAGCTTGCAACAGAACAAACAAGCAAGGCAGGAGCGCTCCAGGCAAAAGGGGTGTTTTGTGTTTGATTTGAATACATACATATTTTTCTTGGTTAAAACTTGTGATACTCATCAAACACATGCAGGAAGGCTGTGAATAAGACCTTTCTCTTTCTTCCTTTTTGACACGCGCACCGTCTAATAGGAGCACCTTCTCATTTTCACTCGATGTCTGATTCTCTGCGAAGCGTGGTTTGTCTCATCTCCTCACACACACATTTGATAGTCTCATCCTCACTCCTGCTCTGTGGTGTACACAGAACCACCTTCTCATCTCAGCAGAGCCCGGCACATGCGCACTCCCACAGGCCACATAAGCACACACACGGCCACCCACACGCTTGCAGAGGCTTTATTATTGCAGGGAAAATTGCTCTCAAATATATGAGGCTGGATGTAACTATGGGGAGAGAGGGGAGAAAGGCTGGGAAATTGTGCAGTCTTTCACTCTTCAGAGGCACAAAGCACTGCTCAGGTGGAGGGGAGAATGTGTCCCCAGAGCCCTCATCCCGTCTGCCATGCACAGACAAGCACCGAGCGTCACTTACTCGCCTCCTCTCATGCACAGACTCTGACTGCTCTCCCTGAAAGTTTCTCAGTTGCCCTTTCTCGTGCATCCTTCCCTCTCTTTTTTGACTGTCTGTCAGGTCCTGATCACATCACTGTCACTGTTGCTATGATATCAGCATTTTCTGACAGGTGTATATGCTTCTGTCACTCCCAGCGAAGCTCTTTAGCACCCAGCCTGCTGCCAGATCTGAGCCAGGGCAGCACTCCTGGAAAGCACGGTCAGCAGCGCCTCATATGCTGCGTGCAGAAGATAAAATCCTGATAGAAAACTGCGTGTTTTCGGGGAATTCTGCTTTCAAATAAGGCCTTAAAACAAGTGTTTTCTCTTTATGAAGAGCGAGATCCACTGCTGTTCAGAAAAAGGAGGAACGCTCCAGGCATTGCTCTTGTGAATTAGCAGAGATCTTCTCCCTCATCCTCTGAGTCAGGTTCTGAATTTGGCCTCCTGGAGTGGGCTACTGCAAGGAGATCACTAATTTAAAAATTACTTCAGTTTTCTAGAACCCCCAAACTTCCAGTGCAGCCTGCGGCACTGAGTGCTTCACTTCCATCTACATGGGCTTGGCCTCTCCTGCAAGGGAATAACAAAAACATATCATCTGCCACGATGGGGGCCAAGGATGTGCTTCAGAGCGAGTCAGTGTAGGCTCTTTGTTCGGGAAATGGCCACACGCCTCTGCAGGGGCTGTGAGAATCTCAGAGCGTGCACAATTTGGAAGAAATTTCAGGTTTTCCAATTACTGTAGCAGTGGCTGGTAACCTTCCAGCAAAGAGGCGCTGGAGCACAGTGTTCCCATGGCTCCTGCTGGGCTCAGCCGGTGTTTGTGTTTGAACTGGCACCAGGAAAGCTAGGAAGCGAAGAGATTATTAATAGGGAGCGCAAGGAAGAGGAAAGGTGTTTAAACAGTTCCCACTTTGCATGTCTAATTCGAGAGCTACCCTTCTGTAGTTCCCCAAACAAGCACCAAATCCAATGTCAGACTTCTCAGAAGCATAACTCGTTAAGCTTTAGCACACTGTAAGATAAGGACCTTGCTTGCATTAGGCCATCAAGCACTGATATTGACTCTCCAGGACGTTTTTAAGGCTATTTATATCACAATAAAGCCATTTTATTAGCATCATCAATCAAGAGAGACCGCATTTTGGCCTGAAAATGATTCTGCTTGAGTTTCTAGAAAGGAGAAGGGTGAGTAATTATGGGATGCATTATCTTCGATCTCATTTGAAATCTCCTAATTGAAACCACATATGAGTATAGTTTATTGCTTGTAAAATAGATGGTAGGGATGTTGCTAATGTACCTATGGTAAGTACAACCTTCCAGTAACCAGAGAGGTACAGACTGGTTTTTCAGAAGGTAAACATGGCTGTGGCAGGAGCTCTCCCTGTTCACATCTGGACAGGGTGAGAAGCTGGTTCCTGGCACATGCTTCCAACTGAAGCTTAATGTCCCATGCTGGGCTGAGCTTGTGGTACTTGGCATCCACGGTTCAGCTCAGCTGGCAGCATCTGCTGTCGAGTGCCTGCCGACCTCACTGGCACCATCAGGGGTCTTGACAGGGCGAATCTGCTCCTGCAGTGGAGCTGGGGTCTGAGCACTGGTGGCTGGGAGCTGGGAACTGAGTTGTGGTCCAGGGGCGTGGTAAAGCTTCCTGGCCCCGGCATGTGTGTGGCTGGAGATGCTGTTAAAAGTTGAGAAGGGGATGTTTACAGCTCTTCTCCAAGGTTTTGCCACCTCCTGTGCTGCTTTTCTGCTATCAGCTCAGGGAAAGGGAACAGACTTGGAGGAGAAGCAGTTACTCAGGTAAGGCAAGTGTAGCTTAGCATTGCCTGTGGGGGCCTCTGAGACCGAGTCATGGCAGGGCTTGAAAGCTGTTACACATATTTGATAATTAATTGGCTGGGAAATCAGTTTATTTTAACGACTCTAGTTAAATAAAGAATAGAGCTAAAAGGGCTGCACTTTCCTGCAGTGCTAAACTACTTTCAGGGACAGAGAAAGCCCATTACATATCTACTTTTATGCCAACAGGGACTTTCTTGTGAAGGCTCTTCTGAAAGGTGGTTGAAATCTTTATCTCCCCTGAATCCCAGCAGCCTCAGTTTAAGACAGGAAAGCCTGAAGGGTGGTTTATTACCAAGGATCCATCAGGCAGAGGGGACAGGGGAGCGGAGCTGCTGCTGTAACCTCATGCTTCACCTCTGGCCAGATACTTACTGCAGAGTGGTTCCAGTTGTGGTTTATCACTGTTTTATACTGCTCTAGTGGGAGCAATGCATGTAGCTCGGTTAACCTCACTTGTCTTTCCGAGTACTGCCTGATCACACACACACAGACACACACACACACACAAGGTAGAGAGAGCATTGGTAATAGTCTAGCATAAACAAGTAATATTGAGGGCTCTCCCTGCTTCTCTGTGGCTGTCCAGGACCAACCCTCTTTTCTCAGGCTAAGGAAGAAGCAGTAAATGTGAAGTCAGAGAGGGGCTGGTGGTAGGTCCATTTTTCTTGGGGATCTCTTATTTTCCAGGTTATTGGAATATCATTTTATCATTGTTGTTCAGTGGGCAGAACTGTTTCTTTGAGGAGAAACAATGTGCACTCTGGTCCTGGCTAAAGAAAGACAACTTGACTGGGATCTCAGACAAAGGGTTTTGATTTGACCTTTTTATCTCTCTGTAGGAAGATATTTTGTTTGTGATGGTGCATATTAGAGACCTCAGCAGCAATGCTGAAAGAGACTTGGATCTATTCTTTGCTGCAGATTGTGTTTTGGATGTGGACTTAAGTCTCAAGCCAGTGTATCTTGTCCTGAGAGTTGTACGGCAAGTGTGCATATAAGAACTGTGTTCCAAATACAGTCCTATTTGTCAGGGTCTGTAAAGAGCCTGCAACACCATCTGCTTTACTGAGTGGATGAGAGTTTAAACTGAAGGAATCATAGGATCTATGCAATACATGAGAGCAGGCCAAACCATCACAGCACATCTTAATTTTTTTTGAAGCTAAGAATAACTTTAATATCCCTTCATTTAGGATTTAATATCAAAATTAACTATCATTTTACTCTTGTCTCAAAAATCCCAAACCCTTCCTCTTGCCCCAGTGCTGTTGCTTGTCCTATTGCAGATTCAAATTCAGTGCAGGCACACACCCCACATCCCCCAGTGAAAGCTTAAAAGAACTAAAAAACAAAATTAAGCCCTTCAGGGTGGTGGAGGTACAGCAGGACCTCTCTTCTGCTGCTGTGTTGCACTTTGAGCGTTTTCATGACAGGATTTGAGCCTCGGTTGCCCCCCCAAGGCTGTGAGGTCCTGTGTTAATATCATGCTGTGCATAGACTTTGGGGATGCACAGATAGGCACCAGGTGGGCATGATGTCATCCCCTCTACACAGCCGATGAGAGCCTACCTTTAGCCAAGTGCAAACTCAGGGCAGCCTGCAAATCCTTATCTTTAAAACATTCCCTGGATGTGAAACCTCCTGCCAGCTGGAGCTGCTTTTAGCTGAGCAGACTGAAGTGCTGTATTTAATGAATTCATTCAGAGTCTGGTGGAAGGAAGCAGGACTGATCCTCATTTAGTGTAAATCTAGGCTTCCCCATTTACTGCAATGGTGCCTTGTTGGCCCTCGATTTATGCCAGCTGAAGGTACAGTTTGGCATCTCTCTGTACAGTACTGGAATTCTGGAAATTATTTAGAGCAAGTGACCTGTCAGAAGAACAGAAATAGGAACCCAGCCTCAGACCAGCTAAAGCCCAAGTGCACAGCCTTAGACCCTGCTGTGTAAGAAACTCTCAGTAAGACAGCTCTACAGAAGGGAGCTCCGTGGGGAAATGCTTTATCTGTACTGCGGATAAGCTGTGCACGAGGAGAGGTTTCCTTTCACAGCAGGCTCTTGGGAAAAGAGGCAGGGATGTCAGTGGATCCAGATAAGATATCCCTGGGTAAATGCTTCCAGTATGATTAAGCAACGTTGTCTTCACTAAGAAATGAAAGGGTTTATATTCCGTGTTCCAGCCAATTTGCGCAGCTTGTTTTGCCAGTGCCAGAAGATTGCAGGTGAGGAGATGCAGAAGCTGTCAGGGCAGTCCCTGTGGTTATGCCTGTCCTTCAGTCAGTAGCAGGGCTGGAGTTCAGGCTCTGGAGCACAGACCCAAGTGACCCAAACCAGTTGCCTTCAAACCATGGGGAGGAGCTTGTGCTTCAGTCAGACTGCTCTGCTGTGGTTACATATCCCTGGACAGATCCCAATTAGAGAGAAAAGTATGGTCTCTTGCAGTACTGCTGAGATAGATGTGGCTGGAGGTGACATCTGGGTTTGCAAAGGCTGTTTTGCAGTCATCACTACTCCTCTCTAGCTATCCTCATGCAACTGTTGCACACCAAACCAAGTTTTGTATGAGACGGGTCAGGTCTGTTATGTTTTGATTTTGACAATAAAATAGTTTCATTGTATGAGTTTGCACAACCTGTTTCTTTCCTTCTCCACTGGCTCCCTGTATGTGTAAAACATGTATGACATTTCTCCTCTACAAAGGTAAGAATTTTAGTTCCACTGTGCTTACTCCCTTTGATAAAAACACTCTCTGTTGTTCAGCACATGCTGAATTGCCTTGCAAAACAAAGCCCTGCGAGGGTCTTGAAGGAAAAAGAGCACAAGATATTAGTATGATTAGGAGGATGTCAAGAAGGTCTAGCTGTGGGAATTATTCCTTCTCCTTTCTCAAGGAGTCCTACCTTCCTCCCGTTCTCTTTCTGACCATGAGGTTTTAAACCAGCTCCTGGCTTTCATGTCAACAGCAGAAACTCCATCAGATATATCTTGACATTTCTCTTTTTCCACTCTTCCCCCTTTCCTCTCTTTATTTATAAACACCTCCTTCTCTGCAAGGCACATTGTGCATATGGGGATAAAGGTAAGCTGAGATCAAAGCTCTTGGGAGTCCTCCCTCACAGCATCTTCTCTACCTTCCCTGTAAGTCTTTCAAATACCTTCTTTCACAAGACCTGATGGTGGACAAAAGTGACACATTAGGGAAAGGCAAAATTTAGCAAAACTGAATACAAAGAAAAGTGGAGTTGAGCATTGCTTTGCTGTTAACAGCTTTGCTGTGGTTTCCACATAAAGGAGTTCTTCAACACAGGATAAATACAGCATGAGGGAGTTTGAAGTTTGCAGCCTTTTATTCTATGATTATAACACACCCATAAGATGGATTTTCAAAAGTATGTCACTTTAGGCAGCAAGAAAACTGGATATATTGGGGAAGAAGCTCACTATGCCAAATGTTGTTTTGAAAATTTGATCTTTGTGTCTTAGTTTGGCAGCTGGTAGGCCCAAAAGTACTTTGATAAATCTGGTTTAAATTTCAATGCTAAGCACTTAAAAAAGTCAAATCTCGCTTGTGACTTTTAAGTGCTGGACAACTTTACTCGCAGCACATTTGGGAATACAACCATATGCCAAAGTCTTTTGGAAATAATGAGACTATTAGTGTTTGTATCAGTAGTTTTCAACCTCTCCATGCATGATTTCTAGAAGATCCAGTTTTTGAAAACAAATCCAAACCTGTGTCAGGCAACTCTAATGCAGTATATAGAGGTCTAAGGTCTTGACAAGAAATATTTAGCTGTATGTGAAGTGCAAATAGCTAAAAACATTGCTTCATCTGAAAGAAATTTGCAAGAGGAGTTGTCTTCTCCTGATATATTGCTGAACTCTGAGGTGGATGGTAGAAGTAGTAAGAGCAGGTCACTGCAGTTTGTTCTCCCTGCAGCCCCTCTGAGGTGGATCCTCTGGTCCTCAGCCCATTTTTTTTTTCCAGTATCTGAAAGAGTAGGTGCTTCTCTTGCTTTCCTTGGGAGACTTTTTACAAGACCAGTGCTTGTAGATAAGAAGAAGTTTTCCTTCAAGTTTGAACAGTTATTTCTCTTTTTTTCCTGACCTGTTACTCCTTCCTAGACCCCTATGCATCTTGCTAAATAATTCCTCTCTTCCCTCGGTACTTTCAGCTTTCAAAGAGGTATAGCTTGTCAACATGTCGCTTTTAAGTCCTCTCTTAGTCAAGTTATACATATTTAATGTTTTTAAGCTTCCCTTAGATGCTGATCCCTTTCCAGCCCTTGATGAATTTTGTTGTTGCTTGCCTCTGAATTCTCTCCAATTCCCCCATATCATTCTGAAAACAAGGTGCCTAGGATTGACTGCTCCAGTCCAGGTGCATTCAGTATTTGGTGACAGTTGTTTTTGGATGGAATTAAAAAAAGAAGAAGCAGAGTCTCTCAAAGGGAATCTGCTTCATGGTCTCCTCTCTGAGAGCATTATTTCACGATGGTATTTCGGGACTGGCTTTAGATATGGAAATGAGAGCGTGTGTCTTGCTCAGAAGCTGTTCTCTGCTTTCAAGTGGGAGAGAGATGGAAAAGGGGAAGAGGGGTTAAGCTCCTCAAAGGCTTTGTCTACATTAGGCTTTTTTCTTTATATTTCCCAGCGTTGCTTGCACGGGTGTAGCTCAATCCACAGTGGCACTAATGACGGCTCTGGCACAGGCAGGGAATCTAACATGTTCCGCCACACATCGTCTCCACAATCCCTACAAGCCCTGACTCCACCAGCAGTGCCACGGCAGCAGGAGCTGGAGAAGGAAAAGGTCAGCTGTAAATAATAACTAGAGTGTTTGCACATCAAGAAGGTGTCCTTCATTGAAATGCAGCAGCTGGAAGTGAGCAGGCAGGATGCACCCAGTTTCTCATTCATGTCGAAATACCACCCTTCACAGTCTGCTGCTGGCTACCCAAGGGCAGCACTTGGAGGTGGGGATGATAGCTTGGTCAGGACACCTCTGATGCTCTCCTGACCTGCAAAAAGAAGGAAAAGTTAAGACTTCTTTTCCCTGCCGTCACTCCCATTCCCTCTCTGATCTGTCACAAAAGAATTTCAAGACTGATTTCTCCTTGGTGCGGATCCTCCTCTCCCACCTGCCCAGGACAAGAGCTAATTCTTCAGATGTGATATTCCCTTTCCCCTGTTGAAGAAGAATCAGGATGAGAGGAGGTGAACATTAGGATCCACATAATAGAAAGCACATTACTGCATTTCAGGTAGCATGCTCCTCAGGTATTGGAAGAAGCTATTTCATATAGTACAAAACACAGGAGACACCTGCCAGTTTCACATAACATTTAAATCTGATATTCTTTCACAGCCTTGTACCGATTAATGGTTAACTGATGAAATTCTCAGCCAGAAAGTATTACCAAGATGAAGATGTTAATGAGTTTAAAAAAAGAAAAAGGGGGCAGGGGGTTGAGAAATGCCTGGGGATAAGAAAGCCAGCGTACAAACTTACAAGGTGGATTGCAAGCTGTCACTCAGAGTGGAAGCCAATTTGCACAGAGGCTAGATTTAGATTAGATATTAGGAAGAAATTCTTTACTTTGAGGGTAGCAAGGCACTGGAACAGGTTATCTAGAGAAGCAGTGCATGACCCATCCCTGACTGGCACTGTTCAAAACCAGGCTGGATGTGGCTTTGAACAACCTTATCTGGTGGCAACTGTCCCTGCCTATGGCAGGAGGGTGCAACTACTAGATGATTTTAACATCCCTTCCAACCCAAGCCATTCTGTCATTTGGTTGGTGCTAGATTTATAGGTTTCTATGGCTAGAAAAGATCATGAAATTATGTAGAAGATGATTTGCATTGTCACTTTAGGAGGTATTCTACCTTTCTTTGAAATGTCTGTCACTAAGCATGGGAGAGTTGGTCACTGAACCATGTGGCCCAATGCTCAGACCTTGGTACTGTTTCCATTTCTTTCCCCAAATGTTCAGGTAGGGACATCTGAGCACTTAGCTCTTCCTGCCTGCTTGGAGATACGCAGCCATTACAGATCTGCTTCGGTCACTTACCCCAGCTGGTGGCCAGCAGTAGCCCCTGACAAGCTGATGGCCCTGATCTGACTGGCTGTTTGGCTGTATTTTCTCACGTCAGAAACATTCCTAGAGGTGGTGCACAGCTTCTTGCCACCTGGTAGTCAGCTCTTCCTGACCCACTGGAGGCTGCTGCCAGTCCTGTGGGCACACACCTTGTTTCTGAGAGCCCCCAGAGCTGGCGCTGTCACGTTGCTGTTTGGGAGAGCTCCTATGGTGCCTTGATTCTGGAACTGGGCCATGGCACCATGGCAGCAATCCTGTGGGCTGTTCTGCAGGCTTACATGTGTCTTGGTGTGTGCAGGCATGAAAGAGAGAGTCAGGGAGGGAACCTCCCTCTTGCCTCTCTGCCATACAAAATACATGAGGTGATGCTCCAAAGCACCAGTTTTAATTATTTGGATCTTAAGCTTTGTAGCCTCCTTCCCTGAGCAAACCACTGGAATCCACAAGCTAGAAGGTGCTATTTTCAGTGCCATGTCTCTCTTCAGCTGTGAGATGCTGATTTTCAAATCTCCCCCTTGTTTCATGACAACCTGTGGTGATACCTCCTGTATTTTTAGCCTGTGACTGGGGTGGGAGGAAGCGACCGTGGACCACACAAAATGCTTTCAAGCTCCCTCTAGCATCATTCTCCTATTCCCTCTCGTGTTTGTCCCTTTTCTGCACCTGCTCTCTCCTGACCTGCCCTTACTCTCTTTCTTTCTCTGTGCCCTGTGCATTCCTAATCTGTGGCATTATCTCATTCTCCAGTAGCTGTGCCGGCTGCCTTAATGTTCCTTGCCAGCTTTTGCCTCTCCCCATTTTTTCTATTCCCTCCGCTTGCCAGCCCATGATGTAGCATTGCCTTTCTCCATCTGCCTGATTGTCTCTCCACTTTTTATCTGGGTGCTGGAGCTCCAGGTGCTGTCATTCTCTGCGACAGCACAGAACGTTTCAGTTTCCCTCTGTGGCTGGATAATTACCAGATACAGAGTCACGTGGATTTCCCAGCGAAACCCTCCCTCCCCTCCTGTCAGAGAAGGAGATCACATCTCTGAAACACATTTTCCCCTTTTTTGTGGCGTTTCTGTTGTTATTATTTTTTACTAGAAGAAATTCAAGGGAAAAATTTGGATTAGCTTTTCTGGGTTACCTAGTGGTGGCCACATATAAGTTATCTACAAGGCACTGGGGGTTCATATAGAAGAAATAGGTGATTTCCAATGCTGAAGTTTGTGAAGGAAGATAAAGGGTCTTATAGTCTGTATGGGTGCCTTATTAATGTTCCTATTCTCATTTTTGGTGTATCTCCCAAAGAGAAAAAAGTCATAATGGTGCAGAGATTTGCCAGAAGTTTAGTTTCCAGTTCTTTTACAGATTTGGCACATAAGTTCACATAAGTGACTAATTATCATTGTCTTTCGATGAACTTTTGCTCCTAAGTGACCCCAGATACTTTTGAAATATCAGCCTGTGTCTGTCTTAGTGATCACATAAGCACAGGATCATCCTCAGTGTAAGTGCAGAGCAACAAAAGGGCAAATCATCAGGCAAGGTTCCCCATTGCCATTCTGCATCACCTCTGCTATTCCCTGGCTCCCCCTTTTGATAGAGCAGGAGCCCTGGGAAGCCATGGACAGCAGAGCAAGGCATACATTCCTAGTGGATATTTCACTAAGGCCAAGTGATCTGTAGCTGATGAGCATCGCCTAGTGATGCTGGATCAAGAGCAGAGCCAGGTTTCTGGCTGGACTGAAAAGGAACACTGAAAAGTCCTCAGCTAACCCAAAAGGGAAAGAGGGAGCTCAGGTTCTGTTTCCTCAACAGCCTGAACCTCCTGACTGATTTTAGTGCAAGACCCTGATGCAAGCTGTCAGAGCATTTGGCATTTCTGCAAGCGTCAGCCAGAGAGCAGTTTGTCCCCTTGCACACACGTGGGGAGCAAGTCTCCTCTGGCAGGAGGCCTGTGACTGGAGTCATGCCTTGGAATGGGAAAAAACCTGTCCAAGTATTTCCTGACTATGTTGTAAAGAAATGGAGGGCATTTCCTAGGTATGGTGGGATATAAGAAAAGATGGCACTGTGGTTGTAGGTCTCACTCTGAGGTTTTTCTGTATTTTGAAATTTTAAACTGTGCTGGGCTATGGCTGGGATGGAGTTAAGCTCATAGTAGCTCATATTGGTATTTTTAGAGAGGTGTTCTTCTGATGGAGTGGATGTGGACTGAAGTTGTTTATGCAGGTACACCAATCCCTGACATATGGGAAGAGCAATAAATCACGCCAGTATAAGTTCTCTTATTCTGATATAGTTACATCCACCCTTTGAGAGTACTGGCATAAAAATCACTGTAATTTTGGACTTTCTGTTGTGAGTTTGGGTTTTTTCCCTACACAAACAAAAATCTACTCTCTTAAACAGTCATTTTAACAGAAAGAAAGCCCATGTGAGACCAGCTGTGTGTCTGCTAGTGAGAGCTTGTGCAGCTAGCTGTCTTTTTAGGCCAGTGTATTTTTTTGTAAATTCCCTTGGGTTTCATTTTCCATGCATATCACATGGACTGAGAGACAAGGATGTTTACAGCACATGAGCAGTTCTGCACTGATACTCATGTTTTCTGGTTGCAATTCTTTTTGCTTTCATTAGAAAGAGTTGATGGGAGAGACAGTGAGACAGAAATGTTTCTGTACAAGGCACTGGGGACTCCTCTTCTAGAAAACTGGGTACAAATGCTGGTCATGAAAGTGGAATTCAGGCTGGAGCAGGTGCTGAGAGGGGCTACTGGGATGTTTAGGGCAGTGGAGAGTCTATCATACAAGAAGAAACCAGGAGAGTTTGGCTTGTTGAATCCAGCAAAATGAAGGCTGAGAGGGAATGTGATTGCTCTCTGCGAACACACTGAAAGATAAACACCCGGGAGAGAGGAGAGCTCTTTAAGCTAAAAGATGGTGTTGGCATGAGAGGAAATGGATATAAGCCAGATATGAACAAATCTAGACTTGGAGTTAGGAAAAAAAAGGTTTTAATCAGCAGAACAGAGAGATTTTGAGCAGTCTGACCTATGAAGAAGGGGGAAGGTATTCCCCATCAAACACACTGGGCTAAAGTAGGAATGAGGTATGTCTCTGAAAAAGGTGATAAAGTCCAGCTGGCTGTGCTGGCAGAGGTTGGGGCTTCATGACCTGGTAAGCCCATTCTAGCCTCACACTCACAAAACAGCAATTTACTAAAGAGGATGAACAGAAGTGCAGACATCCTATCAGCCGTGCACCCTCCCAGTAGGTGGATGGCCAAAAATTGTCACCCGAGTGCTGAAATACCCAGGGAGCTGCAGACAGGTGTGACAAGCAAGGTCACAGCATAATACAGCTGAGAGAAAGCATGGGCTGAACAGATGCAGCAGTTTCCCCCTCCTGCCAGTTTTCCAGCACAGGACTGGGTTTAAGCAGTAGTTTTCTAAATCCCTCTGAGGGCCTGTGTTATCATGCTGGCAGTGGTTACTCAGGAGCTATTTATTCCACATTTTGGAAATCCATCCTGCTGTGGCACAGCTTTCACTCTCAAACAGTGACCCTGCTGTGTGTCATGGCACATAAGGAGAGGAGCAGCAGCTGTACCAGGCTGGGGAAAGAGAGGAGCAGTGGCAGTGGGGAGGAGAATTCTGAGCAACAACTGATGTCCATGTGTATTCAAATTCAGCAAAATGAGGTTTTTGGTGCTTGGCTGAAAGGAGGTTTCAGATGCTTGGTTGATATGATTTCCCACGATCGTGCCATCCACTTAGGGGGTCGCAGGCATGTCCTGCTGAGGGGAGCCTGATCCAGAGCGGTGGGAACCACCCATGGCCAACAGCCCCTACATTGCTCCTCCAGACTCTGTGCTCCTTTGGCTCTGCCACTGTACTCCTCTGGTGGGGACTGCAGTGGCAGTGCTGCGTGGCTTTGAGATGCTGGCAGGGTCCAGCACTGCAGTGGCATTGTGGAGCCTAGCTGGACTCTTCCCTGGAAACCCTGCCTGGGAGGTCAGTGCTGGCATGGCTGTGGCGTGCCCTTAGCCCTTGCTGCCCACATCCCTGCCAGGACATAGCAGGGAGGCTGGACTCTTGCTGCTGCCCTGGCTGACCATGGCTGTGTCCGAGACCTTGCTTGCCAGGCAGGGAAGGACGGAAGAGCTTGAGGAGACAAGATGAAACAGCACAAGCATGATTTGCTCTTGAACTTTCATGCCCAGGCCAGGCTGTGAGCAAGGCTGTGTTTAACCACCACATTAACTTTCCAGGATCATACTTTGCAACACAACAGAGAATTTGTCTTGCATGTTTGGAGCTGGCAGCCGGGAGCTGACGTTGCTTTGTGCCGAATGAACCGTGTTTGATCCCTCTCTTTCCCCTCCTACCATTTTGCTGTTGGGAGTAGAGGGCAGTGGGGGATGTTAACTGGATCTTGTAAGAACATGTGTGAACTGAGAAGATTAGAGCAGGCTCATCACAGGGCTGAGGTGAAGGCAAGAGATCTGATGCAGGGTGGGTTGTGGCATCCTCTGGCAAAAGAGTGGTCCCTCAGTGAGTGCAGTGGGGTGGGATTTGGGTGCTTAATTGTGTGTGGAGCAGGCTGCTCAGTTTTGGCCTGATGCACAGAGATTGTCTTACAGAAGAGATGATCAAAGGGTTAACAGAGAAAAGATGATTAAAGAGGGCTGTGGGAATTGTGGCACAGAGCTGTCACCACAAAATGCTTTGGAAAAAGAGGGCAGAAAATGCAGTCCATAAACTCACTACTTATTTATTTTTCCCCAAAATGAGGTAGGAGTTGTGGCTTCCTGGCAAAGCAGCATACCATATTTCATTAATCCTAGCAGATTGCTTCTTCTCACTAGTGGGGCTCTGGCAGAGAATTGTAGNAGAAATTACAACAACAGTTAAAAAAACTCAAATAATTATCCCAGCTTCAGTGCGACCCAATACATCATTGCGACCCAATACATCATTGATAATGCTGTAAAATCTCCACGTTAAAGTAATCATTTAAACAGCAGCTTCACCAGGCCCTAAAGGGCTTCCTTCTTGCCTTTTCATCACCCTAGGCTCTAAGTATCATCCCTCCCTTCCCAAAGGGATGAAATGCCCCCACTCCATCTCCACAGCCTAGGCCATAGCTGCTGCGCTGCTTCCTCTGAGGCAGCGTGGGAAGCCCATTGTTGAGATCGCAGCTCTGGTGCATCCTCCTCCTCCTCCTCCTCC
>VZRX01004397.1:96560-157611 GCA_013398075.1 Notiomystis cincta | reverse complement strand
TCCTCCTCCCCCTGTGCTGCCCCCACCCTGGCAGTGGTTGCAGGCAGCCCGGGGAAGCCGTGCTGGGGCTTTCCAGGCGAACGCCGCCTCTCAGCAGCAGGCCCCGTCTGTTCGGCGGAGGAGAGAGAGGGCGGAAAGCTTAGGGCCGAGAGCTGCTGGAGTGACAGGCACAACATAAACTGCGATGAGTGTTACAGCAACACGCTGGGAAATCAATGCACCGAGTGGCGCTGCCTCGGCGGGAGGAGGAGCAGGAGTCAGGGGCGCTGGGAATCACGGCACCAAGGCCTGAGTGAGGCAGAACAGGCAGTGAAATCTCCAGGCTTGCTTTGCCAGGATAGGAGATGTGGCTGCCTAAGCCTCGCTCTCCTTTTCTTCACTCACTCTCTCACCCTTCAATAGGAACAAGCCCAAATATTTTGAAGAAGGGGGAAAAAAACTCCATCTCTCTCCAGATGGAGTGTTCCTTGGAGCTTACAAAGGCAGGTTTGCAGGAGTGTTGCTTTGGCCCAGTGGTGCATGTTAGACTGGTGGGAAATGGAGGAGAGAGGACAAGTGGCAGGACTTGCTCCTGCTCCTGCCTTTCCCCTGCCTGCATGCTGCCAGATGTCCCAGCCCATCATGAAGCCCAGGGACCAGGAATGATGGTGCACAGCCCTCTATCCCATCCAAGGCAATGGTTCCTGCTGAAGGTCCAAAAGCATTCTCCTACAGAAAAGCATCACCTCCTTCCCTCCCTTCTGCAGCAAGTCTCAGCCCCATTATCTGCATTTGCATGTGGGCAAAATGAGACTGAGGAGGAGTGTGAGGATGACCAGAATTTCTTTTTCCACCTCCAACTGTTGTTAAAAAACTTCAGGTGCCAAACACTGTGTTTGTTTACAAGGGGGCAAGCAGGGCTAATGGGTCATGGCAGCAAGATCTTTTGTCCTTCTGTGTCTGTGGTTTGAAATGGTGCAAGATCAATAGTTCCCAGGTTCCTACAGCGATCATGCAAGGCATGCCCATCACCATTAGCCACATCAGAGATGTTAAGAAATTAAACCTGCAACCATAAGGAAAAGAATAATGGATGGATCACAAGTCATTTATTAGCTTTCTCTGAGGCTGATGATAATGCTTCCAATAAGCCTAATGAAAAGCGTTTGACTGTCTCTGTGAACTTGATTATTGATTATCAGTGAACAATAAGAGTCCATTGATATCTGGCTGATGCCATGCTCCTATTGCTTTGCAGTTAAAATGTCAGTTAACATGCCATTTAATATTCTATTAGTATTGAATTAGCACTTATTACACTGTGAAAATCATCACCATAAATCCTTATTAAAGCATGATCCATTCAGCTGGGTGGTATCTCTGGCAGACTAAGAAGGTGTATGTCTGCAGGCAGACATACTGAGCTACATCATCCACGTGGATTCATGTTCAGAGCATGCCAGGACTTGGAATTTCCAGATTTGTACATTGATTTTCCCTGACGGCTTGAGAGGAACAGGTATGGTGAACAGAGGGCTCAAATCCATTTCATTTATTCTTCCCATTTTCCTCTTTTCTTTCTTAATTTTGGTAGCACCTGCTAACTTATTTCAGGGGCAATTGCAAGGTTGCCTGATTGTAGCTATTGACCACTGTCCTAGGGCTGACCTCGATGCATGTAGGACAGGTTATGACACATTTTCTCTTCCAGAGAGAGGAGGGAGGGTCCCTGGTTGAGCCTACCCATAGGAACAAGAGGACATAGCTTTGTTCTGACCACATCACTGAGCTTTTGCTGACAAGACACCACACAGGGGCATATTTGCTACCCTAAACAGGGAGTTATAATGATCAAGTGCAGGGCAGAGCTGCTGAGTGCTCGCTGTAGCCTGGTGGGGATTGGAAAGCAGCCTGGTGGGGGTGATGCAGTGGCATGGATCTGCTGGAGTCCAGCAGCACCTGATAGCTGTTCAAGGGGATGTTCAGAAGTGACTGAGAAACTTCAGCTCCCGCCGCCTTCCCCTTCCACTGTTAGTCTGTTTAGCTTTTCACTACCAAAATACCTGACCCCTGATTCTTGGTGCTGTTAAAACTCTTGCATTTGCAAGAGGGCTCTTGACCCTAAGGCAGCTAGCTTTGGAGGCAGTCTGGGTGTTCCTCCAGATCCACAGCTCCCAGCCCTGGAGCACACTGCCTTCTCTGGGTCCTGGCTTTCACCTCCCATTGCTGCTGATTACAGCCTGGGATGGCCAATGGAACTCGGGCAATGCCTCATAGTAGTGGCGTTGGTTTCTACTTACACTTTTTGTAAGTGGCTGCTCACAGATCCCCCTGCATCTTTCTTTTTGACAAAGAGTAGCTTTTTGAAAACAACTCAGATGATACCTGAGAGTTTGCCTCAGGGACAAGTGCTTGCCTGGCCAGGAGGGTGGGCTCTGGCCTGAGAGCCAAATTTTCACTCCCCTTCCTTGGCTGGACAGCATCAGTAAAGGACAGGATCTGTTGGACTGCTCTCTAAAGCAAATGTTTTTCAGATCAGACAGAGCTGCTTACAGCTTGGCCAGCAGCATGGCATGCCTCCCATGGATGCCCACGCAGCTTGGCTTTCCTCCTGCCCACAAGTAACCCCAGAACAACTTGGACAGCATCCATGGGCATGCCAAGAGGGAGTGGGTGTGAGGTGCTGGTCATAATGGTGGGGTCACATCACAAGGGAAGGCAGCTGCAGTGCAGCATGAATGAAATGCATTCAAATAGAGGAACTTGGAAAATGTCTGACCCATGGTAAAAGGCTGTATGAAAGCCTACTGTCTAATATTTGTCTTATCTTGAAGCAATAATCTTTATCCTCTCTCTTTTTTCCCTTCGAATACGACACATACATGAATAGTGAATAGGACACAATCCTGTGCAATGTGATCTAGGAAGACCCTGCTCGAGCAGGGAGGTTTGACCATGAGACTTCACTGTGGTCCCTTCCAACCTTACCTATTCTGTGATTCTGTAACAGCAGTGGCAAGAGGTGCTGGATTATTTGGATGCTGGGACACTGCGGGCAGAGCTCTGAGGGGTGAGGGAGCAACAGCTCTGGAGACTGAGCTTCCCTATTTATCTGCAGAGCAAATATGCTGTGAGCTGCAGCAGGGCAAACCTGTTCTCACCCTGTCTGAGTCCAGCCCTGGGGGGTACAGCTGCGAGGGTGAAAGAGGAGTTATGTCTCCCTGTCTTCTTCAGCCCTGGTCCTCTTGAATGAGACACAGGTGAGAGTGAGCAGGACGTGTCTCCTCAGTGGCATCTCCTTGTCTTTCCTGTGCAAGTCTCCTTCTGCTGGTGGGAAGGGGTACAGAGCAGCTGCCTCTGCCAAAAAGACATTTGTCTTCACAGCACCTTCTCTGCTCTCCATCAAGAAACAAAATACTTGTCAAGTTACAGTTGCAAACAGGTTAGTTTGTCCTCTGGCTTGTGAAGGTTGGCACTCAGGGCTGTGGCAGTTGCTGGTCCTCCTGCTGCTCCTCTGCTTGCCACCCCTAGCTGTCATTCCTCCTCTCCACCTGAGATGTTCACAGGACGTGCTGCATGTGTCACAGGGATGACAGTGACACTCCCACAGCCTCTCATTTTCAGCCTGAGATCTGCACTTGCCTGCACAAACAGGCAGATGTGCATCAGCAAGTATGTGTGTATGTGTTAGGAGGGTGATGTTTGAGCAGTGAAATAATTCCACAAAATCATTTTTTGTCAGAAGGATGTAGATGGGACATACACTACAGTTTCCTCCCCTTGTGCTGATGAAACTGAGGGATGGAGGAGCTGTGCCCTGAGCTGACAAATCTGGAACCTTGAACCTTTGCTCTTGAGGCTGGAAGGGGTCTGGGAATTTAACTATTGTATACTCAACTTTTGAAGGTGAGGGAGAAGCATGAGAAGAACTACTTTTGACCTTTCTCATTGGCAGGGTTGGAAGGGATTTGGTGACTAAGATCTCTTGTGCATGTGTAGGCCACAGGCAAAAGGAGGAGAGAACAAGACACATGTCTGCCCCAAATCCCATGGGTTTATGAACCGAAAGTTCCAGAAACTCTTCAAAAGAGCATTGTTAAATATATGTCCATGGGACAGCAATGATGAGAAGATTCTATGGTTCACTGGCAAGGCAGGAGTGTGCTGTGAAGTTTCTAAGCAAAGTAGTAGAGAAGGGACAAAAGGGAGATGATGCAGAGGGTTGTTAATCTCCCCCTTACCTGTCTCATCCTCTGCAGGTGTTATGTAGAAGACAGAAGCTCCAAGGTGGCCTGGTTAAACCGCTCCGGCATCATTTTTGCTGGAGAGGACAAGTGGTCCCTGGACCCTCGAGTAGAGCTGGAGAAGAGAAACCCCCTGGAATACAGCCTGCGGATCCAGAAAGTGGATGTCTACGATGAGGGGTCCTACACGTGTTCAGTGCAGACACAGCATCATCCCAAGACTTCCCAGGTTTACTTGATCGTGCAAGGTAAGCAACGTGCCTGATAAGAATGCAAAGAGCAAAACACACAGTGAGTAGAGGGAGCTGTATTTTTCTAAGAGAAACTCCAGAGTCAGTAGCCTGTGTGTCCCTAGAGCCAGCAGGACTCCTCCCTCCTCTGTGGCACAGCACGGTTTTACTCTGTTGTCAGTTTGTCCTTTTAAAAGTGGTGACAGAGCAGGGGACACCAGTGATGCCAAGCCATATTCCAGTATTATGCAAACCTGGTTCCTGGCTCTGGTTGTTTGGCACTGATGGGAAAGCATTTGTTTATAATGACATTTTTCAGAACATTGTGTCATCTCTTCCCTGAGAGCCTTGAGAGGTTTCTTCGCCTCCTCTTTCCTCAGGTTTCCTTTCTTTTTTCCTGTGTCAACAAGCTACTGTGCTATGGGGGTTTTTTTGTCTTCCATAGTCAACTCTTTGCAAGGTTAAGGAGTTATTTTTCCTCTGAGTTTTTCCATGCTGGGTCATTGGTTCACAGGGTGCACTGTCACTAGGCATGTGTGAAACTTGGTACCTGAGGGACCTGCCACATACCTTATGTTGCCCTCTCCTTTTTAGCTAACCTTCTTCTCTGTGTTTTACAAGTAACAGGAAACTTGACAAACCAGCATTGTCTTATCTGTCTGCCTACATTTATGGCATAACAGGGTAAAACATTAAAGAGTTCACCAGTTACTGGTAAGGTCATTAGTGAGTTTACTTGTTCCATCCTGTCCAGACCAGAATACCAAGCAAGTGAGTTTTCCCAGTTTTGTTTAGCTTTGCTTTTAATCTTCATGCCATTTTGTCTATCTGCCTATTTATCTAAAATATTTACAGAGCAGCTTAGGTGATAGATATGTATGAATGTGTTTGATGCAAATTACAGATATGTTCAACTTCTATATTATCCTTCAGGCAGGAATGTGTTATTTCTCCTAATTTGTCTAGTAACCCATAAGCTGCAGATTTTATTTCCCCCAGCAAGTTTTTGAATTGCTCTGATTATAAATGCATGCAGGAGGGGACTTTTCCTCTTGCTGGTACTACTTGGCAAACTGGGGAGCTAAGCAGTATCCCAAAAATTTATCTGCAAGGTGAAGAAGTCTGGATGTGTGATCACAGCTGATGTTTTACAGGTGTAGTGAGCCAGAAGGCTCCTGGCTGGGTTTCTTGCACAGCATCCTCCCCCAGCAGCACGAAGAGTGGCCCGTGCCTGCTCACAGAGCAGCTCTCCTGGCTTGGCTGAGTGCTTGCTGCGTGAAATGTGTTCCCTAGCCCTGGATGTGTACCCTGCCTCACTGCTCACTACAGCAGAGCAGAGCCAGCCCTCTGTAGGTGGTTTATGGCTGGTGAAATCTCACAGCACACAATTCCATTTACCTGTCAAGAAAAATATAGGGACAAATGAATTCTAGAGCCGTGCATATGTATTATTAATTTTATTTGTGCCTATTAGATATGGGCCTAAGCAGCAAAATTGAGTTTTCTAGCTTAGCTTTCACTGAAATACGTGGGTATCTGGCTCTGAACTACTGCCACCTTTCTGAGAATGAGAAAATTTAGGTTTTGACACTCCTAAACTCAAGATGCCTGTAAATAAGGTATCTGTGGGTAATCTTTGTTCTAACACCTGCCACAGATTTCATAAAAGGCCCATTGTGATATTGTGCTTACTGTAATCCTGTAATTAGGTGAAACTCATAGCTTTAATTTTTCTAAAACTAAATTTAGTCGGGGAAAAAAAAGTGAAGGAAAATATAAATACCAAAATCCTTTACAATTTGGAAGAGTTAGTCTCATTTTAAACATGTTTTAAAAATAACCTTAACTAATAAAATTAATTCAGTACAAAATAATGTATGTTAGAGAATAATCCCTGTAGTCTCAGAGTATTATTTTCTTATATTGATTGCTATTTTTCTAAGATTTGCAGGTTGTCTGCCTGAAAAATAGTCTGCTACTAGTACAAGTTAAAGGAGTTCGGATATTGAATTATGCTAAACTATTTAGTTTTATTTATTTTATGTAGTTTATTTACCGCTCTTGTTTTTGTGTTCATACATTTCAAAACATAGGCTATTTGAAGCTCTGGGCATCCAAAATAAATAAATAAAAGGAAATACAGCTCCTGAAACATTAAATGACAGAGTGGTCAACTAGTCTGCCTGGTAATCTGGGAGGAGAATTTCTGGAATGATGGTCAGTGATCTCCTTTGGACAAGCTCAGGGAAGCAGAAACCAAACCAGGATCAGAAACTCATTGCTAGCTTTGTGCACTTGGTGGGTGCCTGGACTTGCCAGGGAAAGATACTGCAATGGCAGTTGCTCCTGCCCTGGAGACAATGTCTTGGTTTAGGGCCATGTCCAGGCTTCCTATTCCACTCACTCAGTGTTGTCACAGATATTTCTGCTCCCTGCTACCAATGGCAAACCCTCAGCCTCTCCCAGTTCAACTCCCTCCTCTGTCTAGCCCCTGTGAGAACACAACTTCTATCACCCCTAGACACAAAGGGGATGGCTATATCAGAGACTAATAAGTGGGTAGGCAGATCCTAGAGTGCTGTTGGAGCCCACAATGCCAGCTGAAGTAGGCAGGCTTCGGTGTATTCTCAGGGTTCGCTGTGTTTAGATCACTGCAGTCTGATAGAGTTGCATTCTAGGACCAGGTCCTTTCAGCCCTGAGAAAATCAGCTTTCTCTGGGGTGAGCTCTGCTTGGTGAACTCTGCTGGCCAGAGCTGCAGAAGAATATCACAGAAAAAATGACATCACCTCTTTAATGTATGTGCCCAAGTCCTTTCATATTTCCAAGGGAAGAGCCAGCTCTACTTTGTCAGCCAGCACCAGTCTCTGCAAAATCAGCCTACTCAGTCTGCTCCTTTCCTCTCTTAAGTCTGTATGTCCACAGATAGGGTTCCTCTCAACTGGGCATATTGCAGAGGTCTAAAAAGGGCATAATGAAATGACACTTAAGAAAAAATAATCAGAACTTCATGGATGGCTAAAAGTAGAAAAAGTTGTCCTCATAAGTCTTTCCAGCTTTTGAAACATAAAGCAAACTCTGCTAGTAGAAGTAGGCATTTTCTGCCAGAATATTCCTTGGTACAATTGTGGCCATCTCTTCCATCTTTCTGACCCAGGTGGGCAGCACTGCTTGCAGTCCACCAGACTGTAGGTGGCTGTCTCTGCCCAGCTCAGTTGCTACCAGATGCTCTCTGCACTGGAGGGAATGCACCAAGAGACTGCTCTGAGCCACCACCTCACTCAAAGCATTTTGTGCTGCTTCAATTTGGGTGTAATGGCCACTTTCAGAGCTTCCTGTTTACTACCCCAGATATTTCTGCTGGTGTCTGATCAAAAGAGTAAACACTTGAAAGGACCTGCAAGAGCTGGTCCAGTCCTTCCCCATGCAGTGAGATAAGATCAGCTCTACAGTGGCTGCCCCTAAAGATGCATTTTTTTGAAGATGCCCTGTGCCTGCATAGCTGGTGCATGTCCCTTATTTCATTCTCCTTCCATTTAGAAAGCCTTTGTTAACATATGATCCAAACTGATTTTGCTGCCAATTATTTCTGGTCCTTCCAAGACACATAGTGGTTATTTCTCCTTCTCTTCCTCAAAATTACCTTTTATCTGCCTGAAACCCTTTAATTCCTGTGTCTCAGAGGTCTCTAGTCTAGCTTAACAGGCTCACTGCTTTCCAGAGGTCCTATTTTTTCAACCTTGTTGCATATATATTTCACTACAGTTTGATTTGTCTACATGTTTTCCTTAAATGTACTGTCCAAAACCAAAACAAGAGTTCCAGTTTAGGATTCAGTCATGCAGATAAAAGTACCAGCCATGTTTTGCATATCACATTTCACTTACCTAACCCCAGAAGGAAATGAGATTTACCTCTTTTATATGAGTGCCTCACTGCTTTCACTTATTTAGTCTTTCTGCCTTTCTAACCCTCTCTTACTGGTTCATTCTTCACTTCTGTATTTGAAATTTAATTATTTTCCCCCTTCCTGAGAATACTGCTTTGTGCTTGCTACTCTTGGATGCCATCTGGTTGGTTTCTCCATGGAGACCACTTCAGTTTACTTATGATCATGGCCTCCAAAGCACTTTCAACTGCCCCCAACTTAGTGTCATCGAGAAAAGTCAGATACCTTGTGTCTATTCTATCATGAAGATGTTAATTAAAGTATTGAAGACATCAGGACACAAAAGCCACAGCCCACTAAACCCTCCATTCCTGGTGGAGAGCGATCTGTTGCTTGCAGCTCTTCGAAGCATCCTGATGGAGATTTAACATCCACCATATTCTTTTAGCTTGTTGAAGACTGTCAGGTCTTCTGAAGTCAAGACATGCCACATAATATTGCTTCTGCATTTCTGTTATGCCAGCTATCCTACAAAAAAAAAAGGGAAATTGGGCTGGGGTGGCATGATGTGTGTTTGCCAAAAATACATTGCTTTTTTTCACTTTACTCCTTTATTATCCTCTCGGTGCTTATAAATGCGATGTTTAATCAGTTGTTGCAGTGTGTTGAGTGACTTGTTCCAGAAGAATTGAGTCATAACAGGGACACAGTGGCTGCCCCTTTCCCAGCATTACCTTGGGTTCTTGTTCTTTTAGTGCTATATCCCCAAGTCCTTCTCAGGCATTAGATAACAATGGAGAAATTCCTGTGGCCCTTATTTGTCTCATCAGGATGACAGGCACAAGGGCACAGAGATCGTGGCATGCATGGGGTTTAAAAATTTCTGCAGTAAAGACCTGGGCCTATCCAAGTCAATCTGGAGGAGTAACTCTACTAGGAGGAAGCAAATTGCTGCTGTCCAGAGCCTTTACAGACAGGCATCATTGTGAATGGAGGTAGTTGCAACTATTCAGTGAAACAGAGACATTCCATTATTTTTTATTTTTATTAAAATTTAATCAGGAAGGTTTTATGGGTCTGAGATGCTTTTTCTGGTCAAAATTATGAAGACAGAAAGATATAGCATTACCACAGCCTGTCTAAAACCTAACTATACACATCTGAGGTATGAAGAGCTTCACATTCACATTTTTTGCTCACAGCCTGGGACTCCTGCAGACAAAATAACATTTCTTGTGGTTCCCAGTTATTGGTTGTAAAGAATGTGGGCTCTCACATGACAAAAAAGAAACAAAATTAAGGATTTTGTCATTTTGGCAGAACAGAAAGAAATTTAGAAATGTCAGCAGCAAATATTAACAAAGAGGAGTGCTTGTTTACTGGACAGCCCTAATCACAAACCCAAAATCAAGTGCGTAGCAGCCAAGGCCAAATTCTACAGTTTTCTTTCTAACTGATAGGCTTCAGTATGTGAAAAGAAGTACAGAGTGCAGCCTTTCTCCATTATGAATTGCCTTTGTAGTGGTCCTTGCTTGCAAAGATTCAGAGTCACTGGTCATTGTTTCAACATGATATAAAGATGTATTTGTTGTTGCTGGGATTTAACCATAGAGAGTTTATTATTAACTCTATGAGTGGATTAGCTGTGCACCCTCTCAGTCCACTCTCCTGAAATTAGACTTTGTGCTGGTGACTGGTACAGCACAGAGAGATCCTTTACCCAGGCAGGCAGCTGAAGCCAATCTGGCTTCCTCAACACAAATTGCTCTGCCAGCAAGGCCCTTGGTTAGAGCTAGGTCTAGGGCTGGCGTGGGAGGATGTTGTCCACCATCCCTGGAGGTATTTGAAAGATGTGTAGATGTGGCACATGGTGGGACATGGTTTAGTGTTTGACTTGGCAGTGCTGGCTTAACTCCATGATCTTAGAGGGTTTTTCAAACCTAAGCAGTTCTGTGATCCACCCAGCCCTTGCCCTCGTTTCTGGGGACAGCAATAGGGAAAGGTGATGCTTTGGACTTTGGGACTGTGAGAAGGGTGTCTGAGCAGAACCAGAGCAAGGTATGTGAGTGTGTTTACTAGGAGCCTGAAGTCAGATATCAAATGGCAGTAACTTCTGCTGTCACCAGCTTGGCACCTGAGACAGAATGAGGTTCTTCTGACCAACTGTAGATGTTAACTATGCTGTGGGTCATCTTGGACTCCCTTTGTCATAAGTGAGGAGACAAGGTTTTTCTCAGGCACAGTTCAGTTAATCATTAAGTAGCCATCCAAAATTCATTAGACAAACTGACCAGTGCAAATGTCATTGTCTCTCCACTGTAGGGGTGATCCCAGGCTCAGCAGTCCTTTTGGAGACGTGTTCTTTTAGCTTTTCCACACCTCTTTCTGTCAGTCCTCACTGGAGTTTATTCCTGCCAGAATACAGCGTTGGTGGCTGTCATTGCTTGTGGTGGGTTGCTGAGACACTGCAGCCAGGCTGGTCTTGAGCTCAGAGGATCTGTGGTGGAGCCCACCTTCCCATGGCATTCCTGGCCTTCCCACCTCTCTGGCCAGCACTGGAAGCAGAGCATTTTGAAGAGAGCTGAAGCTATTTTTCCTTTGCTAGCTAGACAGCAAGGATGTTGGAGTCAGATGCTGTTCCCTGAGCAATGTTGGCTTGCCTGCTCTGTGGGCGCAGAGCCCAGAAATCGGAGGAATCTTTCTGAGCACTAACACTGTGGCGTTTTTCATTCCAGGGAGCATGCAGTAGGTAAGAGCAAGCACAGACCACTTTGTCTTTTTCAGGACACAGCGCCAATGGGAAAATGACAGTGTATTTGGCATGCTGTTGCAAAGAATAATGAGATAACATAGGGATATGAATTTTCTGGGAGGAAGGAAGAAAGATCATTTTACTGGGAACGGTGGGGGAGGAGGAAAAAAAAATATTGAAGGGAGGAGATAAATTCAGGTTATTACAGGGACTGGAAGAGAGAAGTCCAGTACACTTGGAAGGGAGCAACAGCAGTTTGGTGGGGAAAATAAGCTGAGAGCAAGGAATAGTCTTGGGCAACTGAAGCATGTTAGATCTTGCTGCATCACTTTTGCTGTTACCATGGACCATACATTCCTAACAGAAAAATAATTCCAGAATGTCAGGCACACAATAGTATTGGTGGCAGTTTTTCTAGGTTTTCTGTGCTGCTTTGTTTTGGCAAACTCATAAAGGGCAGGAAAAGGCACCTGGTGTTTCATAAGTTACCAAGGAATTTCCTTTCACTCCCCATCTAGTATTTTTATGGCCTCCCTGTGGTGTCCTGATGCCTCTTAACTTCTGTTTTCCTATCTCCAGGCATGGTTGGAATGATACAATGCAGCATAGGCTTTGGCTCTGTTATATTGGTTGGAGCTTAGCACTTCTTAGTGCATAAATCAGGAGGGTTTTCTGGAAATATTTTGGTGCTTGCTTTGCAGGTGCAGGCAGGAGACAAAAACAGAATACTTCAAAAAATGCTTACTCATTTTGGAGAAAGAAGTTTAGCACAAAATACATGGAATACTTTCCTATGACTGGGAGGAAGGATCTTGATATGATAATCCAAGTCCTTAGTGATATAAATCAGCTTAGCTTGAGTGGACTCTTCAGAGTGGAATCAGCTGATATTTTGTGATTTTGTCTGATCTGCTGATTCTAGATTCAGACCACTGCTTTGGAAGGTTTTGCCCTGTTATTTCTTAGTCTGATGGTCCCAGTCTGCAGTCCCAAGTCTTAGCTTGGACTGTAAGACAGAGGAATAGGGACAATATTTTTCTTTCAGCTCCAAATACAGCAAGAACTTAGCCCTACCACCAAGTCTGCTAAGCCCTGAGAGAGCACAATTAACCATTAGCTGCGAGACTGCACATATCAATCCATTTTAAAACCAAGTGTGTTCCTGCTCCCACTGCAGAAAAAAACTAAAAAGTGCTGTGGTAGCACAACAGTTGCCTTGACTTGTTGTGAGCCTTGAAATTTGACCCAGTTGGCCCACAACAGGACATGTCCCCTTGGATGTCCTAAGTCATAGATTCCCATTCCCTCTGTGATGGCCAGTGTCTTGTCAGTAGTGAGTGAATAATTTTTTTTTTTTTTTTTACCACATCCTCTTGGGATTTCTTTGCAGAAAAGAACTATTGGTATAATCAGGAATAAATATCTTATTCATTTTGCATGGGAGGCCTGTAACTGCTTAGGAGCTTGAAAATGAGCAAAAATCTGTTTTTTAAAAAAAAAAAATCTCAAAAAGATGTGATATGAAGCTTTGGATTTCTAACACAAAATAATGAGAAAAGATATATATAGCTAGTCTCCATTAGAAACTTTAGGGTCAGTTTCTCTCTTAACTTGCAATGTGGGTGTTAACTAAGGTTAATCATATTCCACACTTCTGAGATCAACCTTTTCTGTAGCTTTACTGTCCACAGGTGCCCCCTGAACTAAAACCAGTCAAGAGATCTGATGGAAAGAGGCAACAGGACCTAGGACACACAGCTGTGGTAACCAGGCCTTGCAATTCCAGCATTCATGGAACAGAGTGTTTTCCTTCTGCCTGTTTTTCTTATTTCATTGGTGCCAGTTGAGTCAATACTGCAAATCTGCCACGCTCAAAACTCCACATGTGATCCAGATTCCTGGGGTCCACCAGCTCATGTTCTTTGGTTTTGGCTGCTGTGTTACCATCTACAGTCATCATAGCTGTTTGTAAGTGGATGAGAACCTGGATCAAAATCTTGATTCCACTGAAATAAAAGGGAATTTTGCTCCATTGGAGCCAAGATTTCATCTGAAATTGGAATTGGCTAGAAACAGATTGTAAAATAAACCTAAATTGAGCCAGCAATTCAAAAACAACATCAAGACTTATAGAAAGAAGCATATTTCTTTCCTACCTTAAAAGCTTTCAGTTTTATTCTTTAATGTGAATTAATTACGGAAATAAAGAAATCGTCAGTTCGGGGAAGGGAAAAAGGAGATGGTGTTTCTAAAATGAGAGTGGGGGAAAACCAAGTGGGCATGGTCTCTGTGCTGTGCCTTCTAGCACATCCTTGTGTCTGCATGGTGCAGCTTGAGCCCAGCTGACCCACAGTAGCTGTGTTCTCCCACCATTTATCTCTGTCCAGTGCCAGCCCTCATCACTCCCCTATGGATCTGTAGTCTGTCCTTCTGGTGTGCATGCAGGCTATGCCTTGTAGGATGAGCTTTCCACAAAAACCACGAATGATAAATCCTATTAGCTAATAGGTTTTCAGGGTTTGGATTTTGATGGGTTTTTACAGAGCTCCAGCTCTTGTTTTTATCTTTAGAAACATAGAAATTGCTACCGCAGTAGCAGCTCCTTACTCACCAGAAAGTGAAGAAATACTCTCAGAAAATAATTACTTAATATCACATTTCCTGTATAGCTGCTAAAATGTCAGTAGTTGGCTGCTTGGGAATAAGAAGAACACCAACAAAAGAATAGAATAGCAGTTTTATTTAACAAAGCCCAAGATGTGATAGTTTGGAAGAAAAAATAACTTGCCAAATGTGCATACAACAAAATAGACAAAAAGGAAACAGATAGACATATGGCTTCTAATTTCAGATTATTCAGAAAGAGAGTACTTTCTCAAAACCCAACCACAGCTTTTGAAAATGTCATTTTAAAAAAAAAGGTTAAAAAGTGTTATTCTCCAGCAGAAAATAGGGAAAAGGTTGTTCCTGGGAGGGGAACAAAGGTTGATGTGAACAGTGTGAGGGTGCACAAGCACATGGCCACTCTTGATGGCAGTTCTGAATCTCTACCTCTCACAGCTCAGGCTATCAGTGGGCAGAGCTCTGGTAGCAAGAACCAAACACTACTTGAGAGGTTATAGTAATGTGTGAAAGTCTGAGAATACAGTTAAAAGTTCCAATTGTTTCTCAAAAATGCATTAGGAGTTCCATCATTTGTGTGCCCCCCTTTTCCTGAAAGGGCCTTTGGAAAACTCTAGATGGAGGTTGTGAGTTTTCTCAGTTCTGATATCAAAAACCAGAGGCTATTTAGGCTTGAGTGATGCTGCTTTTAGATTTCCCTCCTTATTCATGTATCAGATTTCCCTTTCATTGTCTATTTGGTGGTGTGATCCTGTGCTTCACGAGTCTTTCATAAAATCTTCAAGGAATGTCTTAATTTATTATGTGGACACATATAAGAATGAGGAATAGTTCTTCAAAATTAAAACTTCTGGTGCTCCTCAGAAAAGTAGACTAAAACTGCATTTTCCCCCATTCCATGAAGGTTACCTATAAAAAAAAACCTGTGGAGAAAAAAAAAATAACTGGGGTGGCCTTCTTTAATGAAATAAGAATTAGATTTTGGTGATAAGTTTTAATTTAGGGCAAATAATTTAATTGGAATGATTCATTAATTTTGGGGTGCGTAAATTGGGCCTCTGGCAGCCTATTATTTTCTTTATACCTTTCTGTGTCTTCTCAATTAGCAGTTTAAGAAAAACCTTCTGCCTTTAGTAAGGTAAGGAGACCCTCCCTTGGCATGTGTGGAGAAGGGAGTGTCGTGGTTCAAGGATTTGAACATAATGGCATCTCACCTTTGGGTGCCCTCAGCTTGTGAGACACTCAGGCTGCAGGACCACACTGCAGTTGTTTTCACACTGATTGGGCAAATGGGTACTCAGCTCTGCACTGGGTGCCAGTGATGTGGTGGGCCTGGAGCATCTGGCCACAGCTGGCTCATAAGAGAGGTTGGTGACACTGCCTTTGAGAAAATCCCCTGCAAGGAGACCAGGAGAGCAGAGCTTTGTCACCAGAAGATGTTGTGTGTTAGGGCTAGAGTGCTATAACCTGTACTCTGAGTCTGAGGGTGACTGGGACATCTCCCCAGGTTTTGTTAACTGGGAGGATCAGCTCTCTTTGGTACACAGCAAGTGTGTCATTAATGTGTTAAGTGTAGACAGGCAAAGTAAGGAGCCTTCCGCAGGGAGAGAAGCCAAGAAGCAAAATCCTAAGCTTCAATTCCACATGGCCCTCACGCAGGTGCTGCAGCAGCAGCTGTATTCTGGAGAGTCTCTTCAAAATGATTGTCCCCTTGTTAGACTGATGGGAATGTGACTTTTGGGTACGTTCCTGTTTTGAATGCAAAAAAAAAAAAAAGAAAAAAAAGATAAAAGTCTTTGGGAATAAGTACGATAAATCTCCCCAAATAGCTACAGAACAGACTGTGCAAGGTAGAAGCCTTATGACCTTGACTATACAAATCCAGCTATGATTTTAGGGATTATGACTGCATAGAGCTCACAATTCAAAATTTTACCTGAAAGATTAATCCACTTGTTGACTTACAAAATGAGGTTAAGAACCAAAGTTCATAGGGATATCACCCCTCATGATCCTGTTTGAAGGCAATGTTAACAGGGTGGCAGTGACTTCTTCTTCTACTGTATTTTTAGCTATTGTGAATATATTTCACGCAATTCAGGGCATGTTTGGTTTCCAGGACAATATTTATAGCTGTGTAAAGCCTGTGGACCACCTTCATAATTCAGGTAGACACCTTGGTTTTGCCTGTACATCCTATATGGACAGTATCAGGGAAAGCCCTGGACTCCAAGTTGATGGCATAGACTGGCTCCTGTTCGTGCTACTTGATGGCACTGCCTTTTGGAATGGACAGAATATGTCCACACTATACTGGGCACCAGTGGAGAGGGCTGGGCTGCTCCATGTTCCTTGTGGTGACCCTGTGGCCCTGAGACATGGTTCTTTTTTGGTTGTTTGATTTGCTGATTCTGTTTTGTTCTGTTTTCGCTTAGAAGTGCCTAAACCAAAGCAAGGGCTGGGACACAGTTTGGCAGACTGGTGCTTTTATAGCCTGATACTAGAGTGTGTGTTCCATGGCACGAGAACTTATGGAGGAATTTGAAAGGCCAGGGTGTGTGGGGTTGCTGTTTGGAGGACTTTCACTGCTTGAGGAAGCTGAACTTGGCATCATCTGCATGTCTGGAGTCTGCTGTCCATATCAGCTGTGCCTGTTCCTGCTCTGGGAGGGGATGCACTTGTTCATTCTGGGAAAGAGCCTGAGACTGATCTCATGGCTGTGTCTGTGGTTGTCCAAAGGACTGGAACAAAATAAGAGACTGTGGCTTGCTCTCTGGAGGAAAGGAGAACAAACCACATTGGCAATATAGGCATTGTCATTCAAGGTCATAAAAGGTTTATCTCTTTTTTAACAAATCCAGGGTGTTGTGCGGTTCTGCTAAATAAATTGCACAGTGGCACTTTCAGAGACAGGACTAAAACCCAAATCCAGAGATAAACATCTGTCACTTGCTATTTTAAGTGTGACTCTGAAGGTATTGCATCTCTTGTCCTTATGGACGCTTAGTCTTACAAACAGAAGTGGTGCACTGCAGCTGAGATTCATCACATTTAATCTTAGATGTCTGAGTGTTAGTAACACAAATCTAAACTAGTCATCTGGCCCTCATCTGTAGTCTGTTGTGAGAAGGTGGCATCTTACTCTTTCTGCTGTCTGCCTTGAGATAATGTCATAGATCATCCAGAAATCCTTTTACTTTGGACTACAAGAGGAACGTAAATGACTAATTTATTCAATGTCTAAAATTTGGTGTCTTGAATCCACTTTGTATGTCTATGCAAGAAAAATGAAACCACATAAAATACTAGTTGTAGGGACTCTGTCATTACCCACAGTCTGTGTTCTCAGCTGCATTGACAGGTCTTGACTATTCCTCTTGCCATAACCTGGACTGTGTGACATTAAATAGTATAACAATACCTTTTGTTTTAGTCTATAATCTGTTCTTTACTGGACAATGCTTTCAGTTATAATCCCTGACATATTTACCTGTCCTTGCAAAGGGCAGCTGCATTCCCCTCCAAATCTCTTACTTTAAGCCTGACATAAATTCATCCAAGTTTTTACAGTGAAAGGTTGCAATCTCCTTGATTGGATACTCTTGCCTGCTCTTTCCCACTGAGCCAGAGGGTAAGGGACTCCCCTGAAAAGATTTTTGCACTTCCAGCCACCAGCCCATCACAGCCTGAGGCACAGCCTAAATTTTTCACGAGATAAGTATTGCTATTGTAGCCCAAAGTGTTCCAGGGTACTTAATTTTTCTCCCAGATTTCCTGCTGCCCCATCTCTCTAGTCCTTGAACTCCTTTGAGACATCACTAATGTTAGACCGAAGTGCTTCTTACTGTCTTCTTTCTTCTCTCTGAAGGTAAAATTATATAAGATTTTTAAAAGAAATTCCATGTATTTATTCACTTACACATGCAGTTCTCAGGAGCTGCAATGCCTGTTGCATATCAGTGCTGGATGCTGCCATGCTCATGTCCATCTCTGGTGCTTCAAAGTCCATTACTTCCTATGGATTTTACAGTGCAATCCTCTTCTTCCTGGTGTTCAAGGACACACTGTGGACTGGTCTCCTGTCCAGNAAAAAAACCCAAAACCCAAAAACACCTCTCTATCTCCATTTATCTAATGATGTTGGTTTGTGGGCACGTTTCTGACAGCAATCGCAGAAACTCTCAAGTCTGTACCTGAACAGCAGAAACTCCTCTCTTTGGCTCCCAGATCAAATCAAATCGGTGTTTATTTCATTGCCCCGATAAATTTTTTATTAACTGTATTAGAAGTCTGTGAGGAAGAGAGAAGGGAAAGAGAAGAAAAAAAGCTGTTCAGGAATGCAGACTGGGCAAAGTGCCCACAATTAATGGGGTAGCAGCAACCAGCGGGTATTTGAAAATTCGCCGGTGCCAAGTGCCGGGAGGTTTCTGCTGCCTGTGACAGCTGGTCATCATTATCGGACGGCTGCTTCTGCCTTCATCTTAGATCTGAGTCTTTGTCTCTGACCAAGTCACTCTCGGCTTCTGATTTGCAGGAACATACTGAAGCAATTAGGGCATGTTGGATGATTGTAGGGATGAGTGAACAGTGTTGGGTAATATACAAAAATTACATTTTCTCTTCTATGCTAGGCCTAATTCCCATATCTCAAGATGAGCTTAAACCACCGTCCCAGAGATAGGCCTTCCCTCAGCATCGTATGAATTTGAATTGTGGTTTTGCAGCTCTGTCCAACTACTTGGTTATTCCTTATTCATTGCTGCTACAGGGCACGTGGCCTCTTCAGAGATTGTTACAGCCCATTCTGAGTGATACCCATCTTTAAGGAAGCAAATCCCAAAGCTTGATGCACCATTTATATTGCTAAGTGTCCGCTGTCCCACTAATGAAACAGTGAGCACATTTTCTTGGTCAGAAGCTGCAAATTCGTTCAAAGCTACTGAGGGACAACTGAGACTACTGATAATATGCCACCCAATTTGAGGAAGAGAATCTGTAAGGGTAAATTTCTTGTGTGTATCTGCCAGAAAACTGTCTAAGAGGCGTTTTGTCTCCTAGGAAATGCAGTAAATCCAGCAGATAAGCCAAAGCAGAATAATTGATGTGGAGAAGGATCTCCAAATAGAAGGGTTAAGTACAATGCAGGCACACTCAGGTTGGAGGGAAGTGGCAATAGCATTCATCCATCTGGGGAGAAGTCTGGGGAGATAAAAGCTTTATATCAGTTCTCATTGAAATTTTTGATCTGGAGGTCCCCACAAGGGGCAGTTGCTTGACTATATGTAAGTTTTATGTGCACGAAGACTTCTTAAGGATCTAGAGGGCACTCAGGCAAAATGCATGGACAGTGTCTGACGTGAAGTGAACACATAAAATAGAAAATTGTCTTGGATGCTATATATCACATTTTTTGTAGTTTCTGTTCCTCCTTGATCTGGTACACTAAGTTATTGGCCTGTTCTGGAAGGGGAAGCTCAGACCACTGATAGAAAGAGGTGTCCTGAGCTCTTAGGAGGTGTACAGTTATGCCTTCTCAGGAGCTTTCCAACCCAGTACTATAGAGCTAACAGCAAAGTGACCTGATTTTTTTGAAAGGCATATCTGGGGCACACTTGACACCATGCAGAGAGAGAAGGATTTTTTTTTTTTTTTTTTGGATGAATAGCTTTTTCTTTTCATGGCAACCTCAGAAACCTTGAATGGGAAGAAATTGTGATTCTTGAGAAGGATGTGCCTTTCAGTTGGAGTGGAGACTGAAGTGTATCTTTAAGAGGATAGTTCAGCCAGGAATGTTGAGCCTGGGAAATAAAGAGAATAGTGAGTCCTCCAGACTAAGGCTCATGTGGTACACGGCACCTCAGCAGGGAAGTATAATAGCAGAATTGTTTACTTTCTTTAGGTATGAACAGGTATCCATGCTGTGAACATTTTAACTTTTTCTCTTTTTTTTTGCTTCCACATCTCTGCAGTAAAATGCAGTAAAAATTAACTTTGCCAAAATCCAAGTACCAAAGGTATTCCAGACTGTGTCCCCATAAGCCATTGTGAGGCAACATATGAACCTCACAAGGCACTAGCTGGCAGAAGAACTCTCTAATTGGATCCCAGGCTGTTGTAAATCAGTGGGAAAATACTTCTCATAACTTGACTGGTATTTTAGTTTATCATCAGTTAATGTTGTCTCTTACAGGTTCTCATAATATGCCATAGTTCAGGTTCTTCCGTGAATTCATTCATTAGAGGACCAATCACTGCCAATGGCAAAGCAAGTATTCTTGTCATACACCAGTTTTCTTCTCCTTGCCTTTTGCTGCTAGTGAGTTCTTGCCATTCCCATCGTGTCTTCATTTCAGTTGTTCACAGTGACACAAAATGTCTCCTGCCTGAGGTCAATCTCCCTGTGATAAAAGTCTTCCATAGAATTAGTCATGCTGGAAGACAGACAGGTATCAAAACATAAGCCTTCAGAAAATGGTGGCAGGCTGTCAGTTCCCATTAGCTAATGTTTCTTGGACAGCCTGCTGACTCTTCACCATTGTAGGTGGGCGAGAGAAGTTTTAATGAGCAGCAGAGGGAGTGGAGAGGAGAAAAAGAAGAAAGTACTTTCGATTAGAAGTAATACTTCTGGTAGTGGGTGACAGACGTACATGTGTGCATGTATATGTCCATGTAGTAGTTGAGAGCTGGTTTATATCAGTGCAATTTCACTGACTTCCCAGAAGTTGCTCCTGATGTTTTCCAGACCAGTGCTGGGGTGTGTTGTATTGGATCGAGGTGCAAAAACACCCTCAAACATCTGTCAGACTCGCCAAGTATTTAAAGAAGGTATGTATTCCTCTGCAGAGGTCATAGCTAGGACTAGCAAGAGCAAATCGGGAATGGGATGTATTCAGCTGTGAAATAGCTTCCGAAGGGCAAAGGTAGAAGAGTCATTTCCCAGAAAGTTTAAAGACTAGTTGGCCAAAACACTATTAGATATGCAGCAGAGAACAAACCTGCCTTTCCGAATGCCCCCAGCCCTGGAAGATGGAATAAGTGTGCAAATGATTCTTCTGTCTCTAGAGTACATGAACATCTGAGATCTGAATTGCTGCAGGTCCCATTCTTCTCCCTAGCATTCGACCTACATTTAAATTCTAATTGACTTAGAGTGAAGACTCGTAAAGCTTTCTCTGTTTCGCCCGGATGCTGAATCCTCAATGAAAATATAAACTGTGTCATTAGATGTTGGGCGGATGTTGAGCATAAAGGAAACTGGTTTAAGCTGAAAATTGCACAGCTCATTCCAATTAGTCATTCTGCATATAAAATGCTTGCAGTGACTGTACTTTTAGAGAGGAAAGAGATTAGTATAACTAAATGCATCCCCACTGGATATTTTTATTCATTGAAAGTTGATGTTGGGCTAGCAGTGGAGATGTTACGTGCCTTGTTTGGTTTTCTGGATAGGTGCAACATCTTCCTTCCTACTAAAAGACATTTTTACTTCTTCAGGAAATGCACTGTCTGCCAGGACCCTGAGTGCACTAACTGGACCTTGACCAGGCTCTGCAGGGATATCCACCTTCCCTGTGTCCAGGGTCTCCACGTAAGCTCAGGTCTGGATTGGCATATTAGGTGTACCTGTCTTCAGCTGGGTCTCTGGTGCCACCTCTTAGATGGACCTTGGACCTGGGTGCTGGGTAGCATATCTCTGACTTTATCTCTGGCCTCGTTTTCCTGCATGGACCCTGGATCTGGTTCACCATCTCTGGGGCTGTTGATGAGCCATGACACCAGCATCTGGCTTTGCCCACGGTCTTCAGGTCCTGGGGGACTATGCTGAACTGGTGAGGACATGACCATGGTCATCCCCAGCATTCTGCCAGAACAATCTATGTGACTGTGCAAATTTAGGGTGGGACTTACTGAGCTCTATCCTTCTAATAACTGTCTAACCTGAGGAAGTCTTGAAATGCTTGGAATGAATCAGCCTCTCAAAATCACTCTCTATTCATTGACTGCAGAGTTAGGTTAAAAATAACAGAATCATAGAATCCAAATGTTTTGGGTTGGGAGGGATCTCAGAGATCATCTAGTTGCAACCCCTCTGACATGGGCAGGGACACTTTCCACTAGACCAAGGTGCTCAAAACCCCATCCAACCTGGCCTCAAACACTTCCAGGAATGCTTACATTAAATGTCTTATTTTGGGAGAGTAAATTAACTGAACCACTGCGCTTACCAGCTTAAAATTGATGTGTAAATTCTACTGTAGTTTGTTTTCTTAAGAAAATTGTGTTTATGCCTCTACTGACAGCCTGATTCTGATTATCTCTGGACGACCAAATATGGTTATGTTTGTGTAAGCAGGAGAAGAGCTGGATCAGCATTAAAGGTTTTGACTAACCTGAGACAAAACAGCTTCTTTCTCATTCCTGTCTATCACTAATAAGGTGCTTGTGGGCCTCCAAATCTTTCTTCGGCTGAGCACTTAAAACTCCAGTTCAGTTTTAAGCATTAGAGGGAACCTTGCCTATTGGTGTAGCTTGCTTCATGACTTATAACAAATTATTAGAAGCATTTTTCTCTATCTTGCTGTCCATCCTCAAGGGTTTCCCCACAGAACATTTACTACAGGGAAGGGAGTCTAGCATACTGTTGGGATTTTATTCAGTGTTTGACCATTACACTGTTGAAGGTCAGGGTGGAAATTAGGATTGTAAATTCTGTCTCTTGAGTTTAAAAGGGTTTTAGCTCTTTAGTCATGAAGAAGCATCCCCTTTCTGGAGCCAGTAGAGCTCTGAGCAGCTCCTGGCCAAAAGAAGAAAGACATCTCCATCTCCTTAACTGGATCTCTCTACACACAGTACTATAGTGTTGGCAGTAAGGCTCAGGAATGATCAGGGAGATAGATCTCTGAGCATCTCTGGTAGCATGTTTCCACTTCCCTAGGAGATTTGGGATTGCTAATGCCTGATTTTCTGATGTTTGGCAATGCAAAGCTTCTCAGTCCTCTTTTCCCATCTGTTGGAACTGAACTGCCTGAGAAGTTTGACTTCTTCCTTGTTTGGAGTGCAAAGGGCACACACTCAAAACCATTGTGCTTGCTCCCAAAACTGCTGAAAATCAACAACCAGTGCAAAGAAGAAAAGGAAGTAAATATCTCTTCATGTTAGGCTTGCCTTGACGTGTCTAGGGCCCCAAAAAATCTGCTGGGGACTTCCATGTTACTGTTGACTGTTGTGGAAGATATTCAAATACTGTGACAGCAGAATCAAAGTCTTTAAATAGGTTAAAAAAATAGGTTGCACCTCATCCACCGGGCATAAAAGGAAAGAAAAGAAAAGAACAAAAATGTTGCATTCTCCCTGTTCTTCCACAGCAAGTAGCTGGGTGTTGGCAGAGCTTCTCTGCCTGAAGGCATCACTATATAACATGTCTCATAATGGCTGCACACCTCCTGCTGTGAGCAGTGGGATTTGGAGAAGAGGTACCCAGGCTAACCAGGAGAGCAGCACACACAGCTGGCTTCCAGCTGCTGTTGTCATCCTGGCACTGCCTTCTCGTCACCTCATGAAGGTGAGGCAGGGCTCTTCTGCCAGCCAGACTGTCCCTGGCTCATCTCACCATGCCATCTGTGGGTGAGCTTTGTCTCATCTCTAGGGGAGTACAGGAAGAGAGAAAACAAAATGTTTGTGATGGGCAAACAGGCAAGACTCCTCCTGCCAAATACTCAGTGAGGAACTGCTCCTGGTACAAGGCAGCAGGAAAGCCAAGGCCAGCCTGACTGAGCAGATCAAGGGAGGCAGGAGAGCAAGAAGACGTTACTCTCCTTTAGAGTAGAGAGGAAGGTCTCTCCTGTGTTTGGGACCTACTGGGGTGTCGCGGTTTGGACAGGTATTTACCAAGAAAGGCAGGAGCCTCCCTTGGAATGAGAAATGTGAACCCCTCTTCCCTGCAAATTAGTAATATTTTGAAATTAAGGGGCTCTCAGGCAAAAGATAGGGAATAGGAATAACAAATCTTTACTAAGTATTTGTATGAGGTAAACAGGCAACAACTGTAATGGTGACNCCCCGGTCACAGCCACGCGTCCTCCTCCGAAAGCCGAGAGCAGCAGCAGGGCGAGGGCGGGGCTCCGGAAGCCCAGAGCCTGCGAGCGGGACCGGGCTGTGTCCCAGCCCCCACCAGCTCCACCCCCTGCAGGGTCTCTGTCCCTCCCTGAGAAACCCCCAGTCAGGGAGGGGCCGCACCCACATGCCCGCCGGGCTCAGCCATTTTCTATTGTCTCTCCTTAAGTACCTGCTATTTGCATTTCTAAGGAGGAAAAAAATTCTCTAAAAATCTTCGACATGGGGATATCTAGATCCAATCCTATGCTGTGCATCAGGCTTCCAAATAGCTTTGGGGCTAAATTCTCTGACTCTCAACTCTTTACTTGTAAGGCTGCATGCAGAAGGCTTGCATACCCTGCAAAGTTGGGGCATACACCTGTCAGGTTCTCAGAAGTGATCCTGTGTTACCACAGGTAATGAACATACAAACCTCTACTGCACAAACAGGAGGTGTTTTCTGCCTGAACTGGAAAGCTGCAGCAGAAACAAAGGGGTTTGATGGCAAATCTCCTCCTGATTTCAGTTTAAATACCACATTCTTGTTCCTGACCATCTCCCTCTTTATCCTGACTTTCTTTATCTCCCGAAAGATTCAAATTGGAGGAATGTCCCAGGGAAGAAGTGCTAGTGGTACTAAGGATGTTATCTGGATGATGGAGACCGGGAAGCAGATGTACGATGATGTATGATGATATGAGCAGGGCAGTGGTTATTCCCCTGTATTTGGGACTGGTAAGGCTGCACCTTCAATTCTGTGTTCAGTTTTGGACCCCTCACTACCAGAAAGATGTTGATGTGCTGGGTCATGTCCAAAGAAGGGCAGTGGAGCTGGTGAAGGGTCTGGAGCATAAGTCTGATGGGGAGCAGCTGAGGGAGCTGAGATTGTTTAGTCTAGAAAAAAAGGATGCTCAGGCAGAACCTTATTTACAGCTATCTGTCAGGAGACTGTAATGAGGTTGGGGTCAATCTCTTCTCCCAGGTAACAAGAGGTACAACAAGAGGAAATGGCCTCAAGTTACCCCAGGGAAGGTTTGGATTGGATATTAGGATATTATTTTATGACTGAGAGTTGTCAAGGCCTGGAACAGGCTGCCCAAGGAAGTGGTTGGGTCACCATCCTGGAGGTATTTAAAGAACCTGTAGGTGTGGTGCTGAGGGACATGGTTTAGTGGTGGGCTTGGCAGTGTTGGGTTAATGGTTGAACTTGATGATCTTGGAGGCCTTTTCCAACCTAAGCAATTCTATGATTATGTGGTGTAGCTAAAGAAGGGACGAGGAGCTAGTCTGCTTTGTGCACTGGAAAACCCAGCCAGAGACCCTGTCATGGGGAGGGTGCAGGGGTAAGAAGCAAAAGAATCACCTTGAGTGCAGCGAGGCAGTGGAGAAAATCTCTGCATTTTACATCTTAATTAAACAGCAGGGGGATTACACCAAAGATCCTGTGATGTCATTGCTGTGCCATAATGGAGGAAAAACAAAGTGCTTTTCCCTCTCTCCCTGATACAAACTCTTGGCAATGTAGGAATCTATTTTTCCAGAGGAGGTTAACAGGGAGAGGCTCAGCTCTTTACCTCGCTCTGTTTCCTTTAATGAATTGGGGTCTTCCTCCACCGTACACACAGACAGGGAAACAAGGGAGCGTGTGCAATCAGTTCTCACTCAGCTGGCCAACGAGATGTGAAATAGGTTCCAGGGTGGATGATACCCTTGAACGAAGTCACACTGACTTGTTTGCTGTGATAATGCATGGAGGCTCCTTCCTTTAAAGGCTCTCGTGTAATTGAGCCCTGGCACCTGGTAACTGGTAGCAAGTGAGTAAATTATTACTTCCTAATGCAGGTTAAATGCTGCAAGCCTTGTTCACAGCATCTTATCCAACTGTCCCAACTGCTCTCCTTGCCAATGGAAACATGCCCTTCAGGGAAGCCCTGAGGCTTGCAAATGTCAGAGGGATTCCTGCCTCCTCTACAGGCATCCCAAATACAAACTGTTTTTTACTATGGAAGTCATGGTAGGCCACTCTGGCTATTTCCCATTTAGTCTGGGGCATTCTCGCTCTGCAGCTCAGGCTGTCACTTCCATTTTTTCCTTGGCATACACTGAAGCAGCCTTTTCCCCCATTGACAGCTTTCCTCGCTCTGTGTGTTCTCTCCTTCTCATCTTGCATTTATTTTTTACTTTTCCTTCTCTCACTTCCTGTTGTCCATTTTTATTTTTTCACCTTTTGCTGAAATACAAGCCTGGGGCGTTTGCTGCTGGGTATCCTTCCTGGTGTGTCAGTCATTCATATTACCCACAGTAAGTCACTTTTCCCACCCTATCTCATTAATGCCTCAATTTCTCCATGGATATATTTAGGATGATAATTAGGTGTTTCACCAGTGCAGGAATTACAGGGCTTGAGCAGCATGCTTTGAGGTCCTTGATAAACACTGATAATGAAGCCCATGCAGTCAGGCTGTGGGAAGACACACAGTAGAATAAAGGCTGCCCCTGGCACAGACTAAAACAAACCCCATTTTCAGTTCCCTTTCATGATGGACTTCACACACTTTGGTAGCCATGGTGTCCAAGTAGATAATGTAAGGGGGAGGAACAAACCCCAGACTTTTCCTCACCTTACTGTTCTTTGAGCAGCCACATAAAGCTCCCTCTTGTCAGTTCTGACTGGCTCTCAGAAGCCAGCCTGGGGGCTGGTGTGGGCAAATTAACTTAATTTAATTTACTGTCCATTAACACAAACTTTTAATTTCATGTTTGGCTATTGAGAAACAAAAGAAGAGAAACAGTTCTACAAACACCTATGGAAATTCCTTTCCAGTTGCTTCCCCAGACTTAGCCTCACACCAACACCTCTCCCTCCACCTCGAGATCACTCTCCTGCTCTTTGACCACATTATGTTCAGTCTCTCCAACACCCAGTACCCGAGACTGAGTTGGTATGCAATAGTTTCTTCTTGCTGCTTCTGGTTTCCTACCCTTGTTTTCCCCTGCTCCTTCCTTCTTACCCTTTTCCTGCTCTAGTCTGGGTCCTTCACAGGCTGCAATCTCTTCAGGAGTGCCACTGCTCCACAGTGGGTCCCCCATAAGCATAGTAACTCCAAACTACCCCCCAGCACAGCATGCCTTCATCTAAGAGCTGTTCCCAGCCCTTTCCACAGCAACATCCCCTTTCACATGCATCCTTCTGTATCTGCTTTTCTGTGCCCTCCTGTGTCCCCCTGTGTGCGTCCTCACACCTTCTCCCTTGTTTCCTCTTGTTTCTCTTGTCACACTTCCCTATATGTCCCCTCTGGAGCCCACTGCCCCAGTGGTGCCACCCTCCTCTACCCCTGCTGGGGCAATAGGGCTGGGAGTACCCTGACTGGCCATGGAATTAGGGTGCAGTGGATCAGTGCTGGCTGTTGTAGAGTTGATGGGACCAATAGGGACTACTACCCTACCAATGCAGGGTGACCTGTATTACCCCAGGCACCTGGTGCCCTCTCCCTAAACCAAAACCTGATTGTTAGGGCCAAAAAAGGGTTTACAGCAAAAAGAATGAGAAGATGCTAGTCCAGCACTGCTTACCCCAATGGTGCAGACAGATATCTGTGTGTGCTGTGCAGCTGCTGAGCAAACAAAGCAAATCTGAGTGGGTCACTGGCTAATTGCTCAGTTTTATGGTTCCTCTTGCAGCTCTTCCCATGTGCTTTCTGTGTCATCAGAGAATCAAAACCGGGGTGTTTTTGCAGCAGTTTGTTGGACTGAGAGCTTTTGCTTTGTATTTTCCATGCAGTCACTGTTTTGGGGTGGGAATATCAGCTTTTATTTTCCCCTTTTGCCACTCTGATGAGTGCTTTGTTTAGTGGGATGGAGTTTCTCAGCTGGCAGATGCTTGCATGAGAAGGGCGGTTTTGCAGAGGGCTGTGCAGATGTTCATGTGTCAGTCCTCCTCCAAAGTGGAAGTGACATGCCTGTCAAAGTTGGGCAGAGCACGATGCCTGGGAAAGTGTGGGAGCAACTTTGCTAATGTCAGCTGAGCTCTGCCAAAGAAAAAACAGTGCAAGAGAATGGAGGATGAAACACACTGAAAGCAAGCAGAGGTGCTATACACTAGACGGGAGATGAGGGCTTCATTTTTCATCTTATGACTGACAAGCTTACCTTCATCTGTATCATCCCTATAATGGATGTTGACCTCTTCACTCCATCAATGGAGTTTCAGTTGACAAATCCTGCCTCTCCCTCCTTCCCAGGCAGCGTGTTTGAGGAAAAACAAGGCCGTTTCATCAACTTTCGGCTTGTTGTTTCAAAGAAAATTAATATTGCATGGTCGTGGTGACAGTCAGTTCTCTGAACCCAAAAGCCTGTTGGCTAATTTCCACCACAATTGGTGGAGGAGTTAAAGCCTCAAGGCTACTGGGGCTCCCATGTGTTTTGTGCAAAATATGACCCAAAAGGAAAGAAAGCTTCTTTTATTACCATCATGGAGCAAAAACATGAAAGAATGAGCTCAACTCTTTTTCAGACATCAGCAAATCAATACAAAAACTCCACCTTTCACAGGAAAGCTGTGGGAAACCAAAAATATGCCCAGAGAAACTTCATTACGCTCTTCATCTTTACCTTTGCTTCCATGTACGTGAACAAATACAACTCCAAATATAATTCCTTCCCTAGTTATGCAGCTCCTCAGTGTTGCCAGGGTGCAGCAGAAGCCAGGATGAATGCAGCAGCAGCCACTCCTGATGGGGACGTTGTGCTGTGGGACTTCAACTGGGGAATTGCTTATGCAGGCTGGACTTGGATTTGAGCACACACCTCCATATTGCTGCAATGACAGCAGGCAGAGGGTTTATTGTTCCTGAGGGAAAAAAAATAGTTAGGCAGGAGGATGTTTTCTCAGTGATGGACAAGTTAGGCTATACCAAGGTGTGGGTTTGGTGTGTACCCAGTTGTAGCTGGGCTGAAATTATCATCTCCCTGACCTGTTAGTGTTACAGGTGGTTAAAATGAACTGCAACCACTTGTATGCTGCAAAACAGCCCTGAGGAAGGTTGTGAAAGTTATTGGATTTTCTGATGTCCTACTATTACCCTTCTGTCCCATGCTTCTAACCAGTACCTTTCCTATGTAGTTCTGCTTCTCCAGTGGAAGGACTCATCATATCTGTAAAGCTTTAAATATAGAACGTGTCCAGAGCAACCTGACACTATGCAGCAGTGAGGTGAAAAAGGTAATTTTCTCTTGTCTCTTTCTTTTGTCTCTGAGGCCTCCAATCATAACCAAAGAACCTTCAAACAGCAGAAATGTGGAGGAACACACATTAGGGTTCCTCGTGGGAGCTCTGTCTTTATTGCCTGTGCGCTGGTGAGGACCAGGCCCTTTGAGGCTTGCCTGTAAATGAAACAGGCGTGCTCATAGCACGGGAAAGAGAGTGGAACATATGTGATTCTTTGGTGGGAATGTTCTGAGCGAGCCAAGTCCTTCCCCTTTACTCCTAGCTCCTTCCAACTATTCCAGCCCCACACGAACATCTTCTCCCTCTCGTCCTTCCTCTCACTTGTTTTAGCATCCCAAACCAGGGCCTTTGAGCTCTGCCCCTCCATCTGATCTGTGCTTCCCTGTCTAATGACATGTGCTAATGTGTGCTAACAGATGTCTGAGCGAAAATTAGCTGTGGTGTCCAAATCAATTAGACTGGAGAGGCTATGCAGGAACAATTGCTCAATAGGCTGTGTGGGTTGCTTTTTTTTTCCCTTTGCTTTTCCTTTCTTTACGGGAGGTGAAATTCCGCAGCCAAGCCCGTGCTTCCCTGCCTTGCAAACTCCACTTCCAAGCAGTCTCCTGCCTCTGTGCTTAATGGGTTCTGATCTGGTCTCCAGATGGAGCTGGCTCCACCAGCTGCAGGCGAAGAGCAGCTGCTCTCCGAAAGGGGAGGTACATGCTTCTCCAGAACCTCGCAGCATGGCTACAGCCGGCACGTCAGAGGCAGCTAAACGATCCTGGCGGTTTTCATGTGTTTGCCTGCTTTGCAGGAAAAGCAAATTAGTTTTACAGGATCAACCACTTGTGGAGCAGCATTTTGCAGCTCAAAACAGGGTATGGCACACATAGGCGTGTTGGCTCAGAAGTTCTTGAAATGGCTGGGATTCACCCCGTGTAGGGAAGGTTCTTGGGGAGGCTGGGAAGCAGAGGATATGAGTCCTTAAATGTAGTTCCCACACTTCTTGGGCAATAGAAGATCTGCTGCTTCTTTGTGGCACAATTGTGTGCTGTGGCAGAAGTGAGTGACAGAAGGACCTCTCAGTAAAGCTCATGACAGGTAGTTACAGATGCCCCATAGAAGTTTTACCTTTGGTTTTAATTAAACAGGTTTCTCATGCTACTTTTCAAAGAAATTCAGAGTCACAGGCCCAAAATAAGCAATATAATACTGAGATGCTATACAGATTAGTTTAGGGGTATGTAGGAATATATATTGGTCTTTCCCAGCATTCACTGTCCTATCTGGACTATCTTCCTAGCAGCTATTGATGAATCAGTCTACCCTGGGTGCAGGCCATAGTTTTGAAGATCAGATCTAGCTGTAATGCATATTCCTGACCAGAGAAGTCTAATTTGCAAAAAACTTAAATCTTCCGGGTATGAACTTGTAATTTCACAGACTTAAAAGCAAGAAAGAAAACAAACAAACAACTCCAACCAACTTTAAAAAATACCCTACTTGTATTAATGTGAAGGCATCTAAATAGCAGTGTGTATATTCTTGCACTTCTCCAAAGGCTGTGGGATATTCCACATGTTGCTGTGTGCTTCTGGAGGCTAAACCACATTTTTGAGGATGCCCAGCAGTCTCTTTCCAGGCTGAACTTGCCTTATGCATAAAGTGGAAATATATGGCTTGCACTCACCTGTAGAAATAAATAGTGGACTCTGTTCCTTTTTGGAGATGGCATGTCCAAAATCACAAACCACCAAGAATAATTATATACTTAACATCTTCACAGAGTCTTTCTGAACTAGTTTCTAGTTTCAACCATGTTTTCTTGAACTGCACCTTCCTTTTTGAGACCAAATAGTTCTTAAGAGTCTACGGCAAAAGTTTTGACACAGGTAATTCTTCATCTCAGCTGCTGATACCTCACGAGTGCCTTTCTGCTTGCTCCTACCTCTCGCTTTTCAATACACTTCTTGTAAGATGTTGCTGCATGAGGTTGCCAATCAGTGAACCACAGAAGCATTTACTTTAAGTGAGTAAGTACATCGACCAAAGGAAGTGCCTTCAAATAATTTGTGTGCTCTGCTGAACTGTGGCCTAGGTACATTTGGTCTCGCTCAAGCCTTTTTCATTTCTCTTCAAGCTTGTGTCTGATTTCCTGCCTCGTGTCACCTTTCACTCCATTTTGCTATCACAGTTTCCTGGCTTTCTTCCCCCCTCTCCACAGTTAAGTGTCCGTGTTTCAAATGACATTTCTCTAGTTTTTCTAGTCTGTTTTTTTTCCAAACTGCATCTTGTTTTTCTTTTTCTCTCCCCATTCCACATTTCACTAAGCCTGTTTTTCTCTTGATCTTTTGAGGAGCACTGTAACTGTCCTGTTGAACAGACCCCCTGCCTCTGCTCTCCCTCTTGCCTGGCTTACCCCCAGCCCCATGCTGCGCCCACCTCTTGCCCCCTTCTGTGTGTGCAGCAATGGGCTGTGAAAACACACTAGCATTGCACTTGGTTCTGTCAGCCAGGCTTCCCAGTCACATTTATCAAAATTATCCCACAGTTCCTTGCAGAGTCGAATATTAATAGGGTTCATTTAAAACCAAGACTGTCGCTAATGCTTTTTTTCCTATGCGCTAAATGGGAGGAAACAAGAATTACCCAAACAAGCATGCACACAGAAAGCGGAGCTGTTGGGAATAGTTAATAAGGCAAGTGAAATTGTTGGCAGAGGGGACACAGAACAAAAGCAGCAGAACACATCTGTGCCAAATGCCCCAGTTGTTTCTCCCAGACCTGGTGTCAGGGCTGACAGAGTGCTCTTCTGGTGCCAAGGCTTCTTCCTATCCTATGGGCTCTGCTTCAAAGCTGGGGGAAAACTGGTGCTCCTCTTGCTCTAAAGGCTGAGGGGCAAAAATTGGAGGTGAACTCAAGATGGGGATGACAAGGGAAGCTGGAAGATTATTTAGACAAAGCATCAGAGCAAAGAGATACCCCCATGCCATTCACCCTTCTGTCAAACAGTTTCTTTATTTAGAGCTTCTACAACCCTTTGCTATTCCTGACACGTCCATTCACAAAAGTGCTGAAATGCTCCTCCTTTTCTGGTTGCAGGTTCTGATATGTTGGACCCTGTATCCTACTGTTCATCACCCTAGCACAGGAGTCAGAGCAGGCTCTTTCCAAATGTTCCACCTCAGTTCCCTTGCCCTGAAAAAAAAATAAAATTCAAAACCGAACCTCCAGTGGCTTTTATAATAGAGAAAGTACCCAGCACCATATGCTGTGCAGGAAAAGGTTTAACATGAGCTCATGCATTCCCACACTTACGTCTCATGCTAGCATCAGACTGGGAGTTACGGCATCACCTGGCCACCCACAGCAGAGGGGCAGGTAACACTCAGCCATCAGTGCCCTGGGAGGGCTCGGAGGGAGGGAGAGAGAAGAGAGAGGAGAGGGGGAGAGAGAGCTGCACTTCATGGCAATAATGAGAATTGCCTATGCCAGTGAGAGTTCACCCAGCACTGCTTTCTGTCCCAATAACTCATGTCACAGACTTCCCTTATGGTTGGCCAAACTCAACTACAGTAGTCCCAGTGACTTGAAAATGCAGCATCATTTCCTATGGCTTCTAGGAGACAGCTTCTTCCCACGCACCCTCCCAACTCAGGAGGACACCTATTCTTGTGTCTTAGGGATACCCCCCTGGAGAGACTTTGGTGCCCTCATCTTCTCCCAGGCAGCTGGTGTCATGTACCCTGGATTTTTTCTCTTACCTTTCCTTTTTAAGGGATCAATTGGTTCATAAAGCATTTCCCTCTGTTCCTTTGGTTAGTCTCCAAATGCAGCACCCGAGCACTTATTTAGCATTGCAATATGCAGCAGTCAGGGAGCTTAACACTGTTCATGCTGCTATGTTTAAGAGCAGAGTTTGACCCCCTGCCTTTTGGGAATGGCCAGATCACTGTGCTGGAGAGAAATCCTGTGATGCTCTGCAAATCCTTCGCGCTGAGCTCTCTCCTCCTTTTTTTCCTTGCTGTCTTGACCTTTGCTGCTTGGCCAGCTGTCATGCTTAAAACAGCCCAAAGTGCTCTGTGCTTCTCACATGGAGATCTCCAGAGAGAGGCAACTTACGCCAGCTGCTTTACCCAAGTTTTTCCTCATTCTGTTCTGCCTAGCCTGGGGACCTATCCCTGTCTTGGGGAAGTGGAGGATCAGAAAGAACATCTCAAGTACATAAAGGCACGATGATCAGTACCTCTGTGCAATTAAAAAGGCTGGTCCAGCCTTTCAATACTATGCTTTATAGTGGCTCTAGAAGTAATGAAGCCATAAAAAAGCTGGTGTAATTGGCATCAGTGCAGGCCAGCTCAGTCTTGGAAAAAAACATTCATTCCTAGGAAAGAGTAATATCGCTTCTACTGTCTTCAGCCTTTGACATATTCAGTGATAGGAAAGGGAATGGGAACTTAGGGAATGATGAGGAAGCCTAGAGAAAAGTGTTTGCATTTAATTAAAGTTCATGAGACAGCAAGGACTTATGAAAGGTTGTCCAGTTCCACAAAACCAGAAATGTCAGACTGGTATGTGCTAACAGATAGTCCGAGGAATGAATGAAAGGGTTGGCATGAGTAGTCCAGAGAAAGGTGGTATTTGTTTCTAGGAAGAGGGAGGCAAAAAAGAAGGGAGGCATGAAGATTTGGCTTCAAAAGGGAAACAGCAAAGGAGTCATTTATGACATGAAGGTTTCTGGGGAATTGTATGTAGAGGAGGAGTGGAATGAGAGAAAACAAACAAAAAGCCATGCGGAGCTTTATGGAGCAAAAACAGATCCCGAGCAGAGTTCATTTAAATTTGCAGTTTTATAGCTGTTAATGTGATTCCTGGGGGGGAAAAAAGCCCACAGTTAGCAGCAGTGACAATAAAGTAAATCACTTAAATGGGAGCAATCATGCTCCCCAGTCTTCCTGCCCATCAGTTGGTTTGACTGCCAGTGTTTGTAAATGGAACAATGTGATGATTTTGATGCTTCTCATCTCAAGATTTTCCAACACGAAACCTCTTGGGTCTCCTTTCAAGCCACCTTCATGTAAATGTCCAGCAACTCCATGGTTCCATCAGATTTATACCTTTACAACTAAGACTTAGTGGCCTCCAGTGCCCCCATTCCCTCTTCCCTGTTGAGATGAGTATTTTAGGTATATAAAACTACAGCTTCTAGACTCCTTTTCATATTATACTGTTTCCAGCCAGTTTTACTCTGTTTGGGATTCTGCTAGGATTTCCAGAGGCTGTTTTGACCAAGAACTTGGTCAAGGGGGAAAAAAAGAAAACAAAACACAAGACCTTTCCTGCACAGTTGTTTCACAAGAGGACAAAATTTAATTGCAAAGTGAATTGGGGAGATCAGAGCAGCAGTGGCTGCAGGCAGTGAGGGGGAAGTTCAGTGCTAATAAATGAAATGTCCCTGATCCAAGGAGAGAAAATAATCAGCACAGCTATAGGACAAACTTGGGACATGACACCAGGCAGCAGCACCTGTCAAATTAATAACGCCCCTTTAATTTTGTCCAGCCATCCTATTAAGCCCTTTTCCTGTAGCTGAGTGCTATGAGCCATGCTGACTCAGGAAAATAAGGAAGGGAGCTGGGACAAAAGAAGGAGCTCAGGGAGGAGGTTCACAGCACGCAGAGAATTTTGAGAATCTCGTTATTAACTTGTTGTCTGCCAGGAGACACTACAGGCATTCAGCCAGCCTTGGAGCTGTGCTGGATAATGGGACAGAGCCCTCCATCAACAAACTCTGCAGCCCTGCTGCCTTGAGGGGAAAGTGCTCCCCAGCTACTGCTGCTGGATTTATGCTGTCAGAAATCTTGGGTTGTTGCACTGCTCCTTGGCATGTCAGGAATGCCCATTGCTTGTCTACAGGTCAGTTGTGGACGGGGGATCTGAGCTTTCTTTCTCCCAGTTCTCTACGGCTGATGTGCTGTACTCTTTATCCTGCCTCTCTACCCAAACCCTCTTCTCCATTTTGTTATCCAGTGCAATAAGGCTCAGAGCTCTGGCTTCAGACAAAGCAGGAGAAGGAAAGGACTGGAATTTTTCTTTCAAGCTGTGCATAACATAGCAGTAGCCCTGAGCACACCTGGTCTGTGAGTGGGGGGCATGAGGGCAGCGATGGGAGGGCGGTGGTGGGAACAGACAGACAGACGCTGGGCACTGCAAGCGTAATTGCTGGCTTGCCTCTAGGTGAAGAGATTGCTGCTGCCATTCCCACTGGGGCCAATTTGCTGTTGCTGCTCTTATCTCCGATGTTCATCAGGCTGCAGCTACAAACCTCCTTTGTCTAGGAAGTCATCTGAACCTTCCTCGCCTCCCCCTATCCTCTGCTGTCAACAGAAAAGGGGACAATGCCCGTTTGCCTGTCAGGACAAGGAGAGCTGTTCTGCCGAATTGGAAATCTAGCTTGAGAAGAGGAAACCTTAGGTATCACAACCAGCAGTCCATTTAGTGCAGCCCTGTGGAGTGCTTATGTGCCTGAAATGTGGCCCCTCGGGTTACGCTCTGAATTTGTTACTGGATATTCTCTGTGAGCGTTAAAGCTCTCGGTTCATAGCGTCACACTTTTAATGTGCAAAAAGTACTTCTCAGACTCTGTGACCCTGGGATCTAAGCCCAAAATTGAAAGTATGAGGCCTCCTGACAAAAGCACTTGTGTCCTTTGTGGTTTTCAGTAAGTCTCTTAAATTCTCTGGGCTCTGTTGCTTCTCCTTTCTTCATCTCCTCAAGTTTTAAAAAGGGAACTATTCTAACCTATCTCAAATAATGTTATTTTATGCATCCTGAATATAATTCTCTGAGGGAAAAATATATTTCAGGCTGAGTTGCCAGTATTGAAGCTCAGTTGCGTGTTTGGTTTTTGGTTTTTTTTTAGTGAGGATTTAAAATTTAATTTTGCCATTTTGCAATGAACACTATGCAGAATTAAAGCCACACTTTTGCAGCTGAGCTAATACTTCAGATTCCTTATTTAGCTATGATTAAAAAAGAAAGGGAAAAAAATTCTTTTTTAACTTTACATTTGTCATTTTTAAGGTACAGACTAAGAAACATAATTTTATTTTGCTTATTCCAATTACAATTAGTGTATTGACCACAGGTTCTAATAAGTCCCTATAAGGTTGCAAACAAAGCCTGAGAGAAAGTCTCTGGTCTATAGAGTCTACAGCTAAAATGGACCTGATAAAAAGGGAGTGGTACAAAAAAAGATTGCAACTCCCAGTGAGCTGAGGCACATGGAAGCTTGCCCAGAATAAGAGCAAATGAGTGGCAGGGCCTGGTTCTGAACTGCTGTAATCAGTAGAATATTCTATTTTTGATAACTTCCTTGTCTTCTCTGTCCCTTGACACCACTGTTCATTCAGAATTTTTTAGCATACATAAGCATACATTTTTTAACATACATACATTTTCTGCTTCTTTTTTGCCCAGTTAAGTTTTAAAGACCTTAAATTAAGGAGCTGCTGTAGGCACAGATGGACCACAGGTGACGGAAAGAAGGGGAAGATGAAATTACTTACTTCTTTTTATTCCTGATAAGTTATTCTCTTTGGATTGCTCATTTTGTTTTGTCTTCCTTAATTTGTTTTTTTTTAAATACAAGTCCTAAGTATCAGGGAGCACAGCTGCCATAGGGGATAAATTAGTCTTTCAAGTATCATGGTCTTGCAATGGGAATGCAAAACTGCAAGGATTCACAGCCATGGAACAGTTAATGTCTTCAAATGCAGTCCTGTGACCTTCTGCATTTACAGCAAGGACAGCAAATTCTGGCTTTCAGGAGTGCTGGGGGAGCAGTCAGCTCTGGGTTACTTGGGGAGGTAAATACCAAACTCTTCTCTGACTAACAGCAAGAGGAATAGATCAGCCTCAGATGAAAGCTTAGCCAAATTGTGGAACAGTGAGGAATGAACCTTTGATCATGTCAGGTTTTCATGTTGCAGTAAAATGTTGTGCAGGAGCTGCTGTATTGTCCATTCAGACTTAGTAAGCTGAGGAATATCTCCCCAGCTTTTTTCCCCCATCTTTTGGGTGCTGCACCAGAATAACTTGTGCTGTTGAATATGTATTCGTAGCAACACTAAAGAGGACCATTCTTCCACCGCATGGTATCTCTTTGTCTGAAACTATTCTTCTACCATGTCATTTATCTTGGTCCTAGAGAGTTTGCTGTCACCTCTTACATCTTCAGCATTACTGTTAAGCATTCTGAAATAGAAGAATTTCAGTGTTCTTCTTCCCTCTTCTTCAGTGTGGCTTATTTTGCCTTAAATGAGGGAAACATTATACTTGAAGCATTATTTAATTGATATATTTTAAACCATCTGTGAAGATAGATATGGGCTGATGTGCCATCCCCAATACAGATGTATTCTAGATTGGGCCTTAGATGACATTTCCATCTAGTTAATAGAGTGCCTGGATGCTTTACCATTTATTCTTGTCTTGAGTTTAGACAACCCACGGTTTTACATTCTTCAGTGCTTTGAGAAATTTCATCCAAAGTTGCACACTCATTCTGTCTGAAAAGATGTGCAAGGTCTCTTCAACCCCTATGATCTTTCCTTACTATGAGCTGATTTTTTTTTCTTTCTTCTGTAGAGGTAATGAATTTGTTCCATTATTTTCTTTCTGCTCCTATGTCTAATTCCTGTGTATCCCTTTATGCATTTCTGCCCTTATGGATGTTTGCAGCACCTCCCAGTTGAGCATCATCCACCACTCATTAGCAAGCTACTCTTCAGGCTCATTAATGAAGATGTTAAATGAAAACAGACCTCTCGTGGTTCCTACAGCACCTCACTTACACCTGCTTACACCTTTGCTCTTACCTGCCCCTTGTCATTATCCCTTGTTTATGGTTTTTCAGGCAATTGCCAATCCGTGACAGTGTTCCTAACCCAAGACAGATTGAATTAAATTTGTTAGCAGGAGTTCATGAAGCACTGTATTAAACATTGCATCCTCTGAATTCCCTTCAACCATGAATTTTAAAAACAGTCTAAAAATAGCATCATAGGCCATGCATAGAACATGCTGGACCCTCACAAGTTACAGGGCTGGGGTTTGACAGTAGATAATAAATACTGTTAGCGTGATGAATCTAGAAGACTGCCTTGGCTCAGGTCTCATCATCTCTAGAAATGACGTTGCTTGTGTCATAATGTCAGGCCTGAGATATCTAATTTGGAAGTTTCACCTGGTTTATAAGCCACACTGTTTTTCCCCTTAGAACTACTAATTTAATTGCTGGTATATGTGTTTAGCAGTTATCCTTACTCCAAAAGCGGATTCAAAACTCAACGCTACAGGGCAGGGTGAGAATTGCACCAGTGAGGTTCCCACTCTGATCTCATTCAAGGAAAAATCACACTTTGGTACTAATCTTTCCCTGGTGATCAATTAATTCATCATTAGTATTTATTTATTTTCTATATATCCTACAATCTGCTGACTCTCCAAAGACATGACTTTAAAGGAGTCCCAAAGGATCAATATATGCAAAGTATAAGCCTAAGGGGAGAGAAAAAGTAGTCAATATCTCTGTGATCATTTCCTAAATGGCGTAAGCCAAAATGGAAGTGGTCAGGAAAATATTACTGTTAATGAAAATTCAAAATGAAATTGTGAACGTAGTGATCAGAAAATGTGAGGTTACTTCCTATTGGAAGATCAGTTCTTTTGGCATAAAAGCATTTTTCAGGAGCATGGGGATGCAAAATTTTTTGGACAGATGAGTGTCACAACAAATCAGTTTAACTTTCTAGTTTCATTTCAGTAATGTCAAAATGTTTAACTGCATTGAGGCAAAAAGGTTGCATTTTGATCGTAGCGTTACATTTAATTTTGTTTAGATTGGCATGTTAATTTTGATACCATATATTTATACCTAATGTTGCAAATTGTTATAAAGCAGTGGGAAAGAACCCCTCTTTCCATGCTTTTGAAATACAGACTTCAAACATTTGCAGAGTTAAATGTTACTCAGTGACAGTGACATTCTCTCACCGGGGCAAATGTCACAGCCCATAGTGGCAAGAGGCAGCCTTCAAATTTTTCTACCAGCACTGTTTTCCTTTGAGCTCCATAGACTTCTGAAGTCTGCCTGCCTTGTCACATATAATTAGCAGCTGTTGAGTGAATTGATCAGTTAATTTCCATCTCGCACTCAGATGCATTTAATCCATTAGCTGATGATTTGTAGAGATTTTTTCTCCTGCACATTTCCTCACCTGTGTTTTATCAATAGTTAAATGGATTGGGTCACCATTACTCACAGCTTCTCCAAGCCCTTTTTCTTTGATTGCCTTCTTCTAGACCACGTGGTATTTTAACAAACACTTGGCATCTAGTCATTTAAATGTCATAATGAATATCACCTATTTTCATCTATTTATTAATTGATATCTCTTCTATTGAACCATCTTTCCAAATAAAAGTCATTCTTCCCTTCAGTAGCCTCTAGCATGATCTAAACACTTCCTTACCATACTTTTATCTATTGCTCAGTTAGACACAGATAAAGGCAAGCCACCTTTGAGGTGTCCTAGGATCCTCAGCAGTTCCAGGAGTACAGGCTGGTCATAGTTGGTTTTAAATGGCTTTTCGAGGAAGTGAATTTTCTTGGCTAATATTGTTTCTTCTGTATGGTGTCATGTAAACAAATTAGATTTTCTAAAAAGCAACACAGCCCTCCTACAGCTGTGATCACTGCCACCAGGGCCAGCAACGTGCCAGGACACGATTGATGATGTAGGTGCTGTCATGCTCTGACATCCTGTCGTTCAGGGATTTACATGTGTGTCCCATTGTCCCATTGTGGGAGGGATGTCTAGGCAATGCAGAGGGTCAGTGGGGTGCCTTCAGGAGCAATGATGTCCATGAGGGCATGTGTGTAGTTAGAAGTGATTTCTTGTGGGGCAGGACGTGCCTGTAACCTTTCAAGGAGACAGGGATGCTTGAGTGTACCGCAGGCCTCTACACGTGGCAAAAGGCCCCCATGTCTGCAGCTCCATGTTTCTATTGCTGTTGCTAAAGGGGCAATAAGCAACTCAATACCCCTGACAGAAGAAGACTATGAACTGTGAGACTTTTTTCCTTCTTCCCCATAGTAAGTGAAAATCCCTCAGACCGTCATAGTTGTAGCTCTCAGGAAGTCTGTGGACTTCATGAAAACCAAACCTATTGTTAGGAGACTTCCATTCCCTGTACCGTACATGTACCTTCCTCAGGAAATTGCAAGGTGCTCTCAGAATGAGAATGATTGGAAGCCACCAGCTTAGATCATTTAAACTAAGTTACACGAACACAAAGATCACAACTCCTGGAAGAGAAGTGTCCACTTTACTTGAATGAGGGACAAGCTTGTAATTTCCCAGTAGGCCAAGCACAGCTTCCACTGTGCAAACGGCGAAGCAGATTAAAGCTGCCCTCAACTTTAATACAGTGCCACAGCCCGAGGGCACTACAGCTGAGCTGGTCTGGGCACCAGTGAGATCAGAACAGCGCTTGGCTCAGCGAGATCCCTGCTCTCATTTGATGTCAAATTGAACGCAGCCAGCAGAGCTGCACCACACAGCTCAGGGGACCCCAGTCCGGGCAGCTGTGTCGTGGCTGCCTGGCTGCTTGAGAAACAGCAGCCAAACAAGAGCTCTCAAAGAGGCTGGGGGTTTCAGGAGCAAATGGCACTATTTGTGTGTGTGCATATATCAGTGTGTATCTAACTATACACATATACACATTCTAAGTATGTTTATGTTTTTATATGTACACACATAGTGATGCACATAAGATAGTTTTATGCCATATGTGTTATTTCTCTGCATGGATTTGTCAAATGCTATACATATGCACAGACACTTCTACACAAACTCCCCAGATACTCTGAACAGTTGTAAATCTTTAGTGTTTCACTCAGGCTAAAATCACTAGCTTTTCTACTTGTGTGGCTGAGTCAGAATCTCTCCCTGATTGAAGGAAATACCATCAATACTTCTTCCTGAGGGACAAATCTAGGTATTTTCCTTTCTCCTTCCTTTCTGTCCCCTCCATGCAAACTTGGGACATCAGTGGAGCATGCAGCAGCAGAGGCCATAGGAGGAATGAATCTCAGAGCAGGTGGTGTCCTTCTCTTTCTTGGTGCTATGCCTGGCACTTGGTTGAGATTGGCTCATTGCAAGGAAGGGTCAGTGACCATGTCTTGTCACATGAATGTAAATATCTTTGGATGGCTACAAATGAGGTCACAGGGGGTCTCAGGTTGCTTTGGAAATCAGCCTCTGCCACCCTTAGTCCCTGTGGCTCATAGGAGAGTTTTTGTTAGGAGCTGACCATCATCTGTGAGCACAAGGGTTGCAAAAGCTCCTGTGTGGAAAATTGTGAGTTGGATGAAAGAAAGGAGTAGAGAGGCAGATGAATTTCTCAGTTAGGTCAGATACTGTTCAGTTTGGGAAGTTGTAACAGGAGGAGAAAAAATGTATTGGGTGAGAGCATTGTACCATTGGTTTTCCCATTCCTCAGTCACATTGAACAGACTACACTGGAGTTCTGGGGGATGGAAGGAGCCTGTGAGCTCCTCTTTTAAGACATACATGGAATCCTTTAAAAAGTTAACGAGAATCTCCTTAGCTGTGCAGGAAAGTACCTTGATGCAGTACTTCCCTGGTACAGCCCATCAAAGCTGTTCACATCTCAGTGCCATGCCTTCCAACTTCAGAGTCAGCGGAGGACTTTGTGTCCCTCCTGGCTTTCCAGCACAGCCACCCCTCTGTGCCAGAGCTGTGCTCTGCTTTACTTCACTTTCCTTCACTTTCCCTCAGCACTGTGGTGCTGACTGTGCTCTACACCCTTTATCTCCTTTCGCAATGGGATATCTGGCTTCTTGCTCTCAACATCTTCCCTCAGCACCTCAAGGGATTTCCCAAAGCATGTAGTACTGTGCAAAGGCATGTGCCTGCCCTTGGATTGCCCTTGGACCCCAGCAAGCTTCTCCACTGCCCTTCTGTTTCTTGAACCAGGTCTCTGTCCCTATCTCTTTACTTTCTGCAGCACGACTGGGTGGACAGCTTGAATCCAAAACAAGCTTCCCTGCCCAGCATGACGGGGAAGCACCTCTCCTTCCCCATTGCCACAACTTCCCTCCTGAGGTAACTCATAAATTGCTCCGAGTCTTTAAATGGGCTGTTATTTCTTCCTTCCATCAGCACTCTCTCACTTTTGACTCACGGTGCAGGTTCAGCTTCAATGAATTTATTGGCATGACAAGGTACACAGGTGATGCCAAAGTTGACAACTTAATTCATCAAGCGCTACTGTCTTTCCCTCATCTGCACTCTGCTGTCAGTCCTTTACTCTTTCCCCCTCCTCAGCTCTCCTTTCTGTCTGTCTTTCTTCGCCTTTCTGTCTGTCTGGCTGTGTGGCCCTCTCTCCCTCCTTCCTCCCCTAATCACCTCCCCAGGTGACAGTTAGCTATCTCACACTCCAGACAGTCTGTCTCTCTTGACAAACGGAGACGTCAATCAGAGGGCTCACCACAGAGGGAAAGGAATGGTCTTTACAGCATCTTGGCTGTTTTCTTGCCTTTGCAGCGTGCATGGAGGCAAAAGCTGAGGGCTGAAGTATTCAAACCGACTTACAGAAGCCACATTTGCTTTGAGGTTGGTTTGGGACTCCAGGAGAGTGAGGTGTTGTGCTGGAGGGACAGAGGAAAGGAGAAAAGCCCATCAACCTCAAATGTGTATAGGCAGGTAGAAATATAATTTAAGAAGAAAGCCAACATCTTGACAAAATCTCCCCAGAGTATAAAGTCTCTTTTAAACAGAGTAGCAAATGATCTCTCCTTCTCACCCCCTCCCAGTCCCATAATCCTTTGTTGGCATGGCAATTGCCAAAGTGTATAAAGGAAGAGACAGATCCCTCAGGTATCTGTCAGCACTAGATACAATCTACCCAGGACAGTGTGTGTGTGGCATTTAATCCTCCATACATCAAGCATATGCCCAGGATATAGTGTCACACTGTATTTGTGCTGCATCCCTTGTGCCTATTTGTCATGAGTGTCTGCGCCCAATCCAGTGGCAGGTTGATCCATAGTGTGATGCCATCTCAGCTATATCTCTGCTTTTCTTCAGGCTTTGGCAGAGTTTTCAGAATTGTGTTCTGATGCAAAGTTTCTTTGTATCTTTTATCACTCTTTGTATTTCAGGGAAATAATTTTTGCAGGCTCCAGTATATCATGACCATCAGAAAGGAAAGTGTATGAGTGTATCCTTATCATTCATCAGTATCCCTAACTATATTGATTACATTTCTATTCCTGTTCAGATTGCACAGTATTTTGTGGGGCCAGCTTTTTACCTTGGGTTTATGAACCACAGGGCTGATTCTCTCCTTCTTTGCATTTCCTTTCATGTAGAAGAGTATTTTGTGTTCTCTTTAATTTATACCAGCAGCGAAGGATCAAGCCTGTTTCATCTGCCTTGCATTTGCCCTTTTTTGCCCTTTTTGTTCTGCCAAGGAACTTTGCAGAATGTTGACTCCTCATAAAGGACAGTCTGAAGCTTTGCAGGTATACTTCTCTTACTCTCCTACTCACCTATTGGAGCTGTTGATGGTGAGGCATCACACCTCTTGTGACATCAGTTGGGTACCAGTCTCTGAGGATTCCATGTATCTTGCACGCAGTAGTTCCCTAAGAGTGAGAGTGAGACCTGAGCCTTAGGTGGAGCACAGGTGTATAGAACAGTCACTGAACATGGACTACCAGATCAACTGAGTGATTCCCTCAGTTTTTCAGTAGTGCTGCTTACCCTGATAACTGCTTTTACAGAGGCTCAGATGTCAAAAGAGGATGTGCTGTCAAAGCAGAGAGATGAGGCTTGTGTTTTTCATTTGTCTTAGTTTTTGATTCCCTACTACAGTATTTTGGAGTTTTTTTCTTTGTTCATTGTTGAAAATCAGAGGGGATATCTCATTCCTGCTCTGCAGCCGGTAGCACTGGATTTCTGAGGTGGTATTTGCTTGCAGAACTTAGATGAAAGTTGTCTGTAAAGATGTTGTCCTGCTCAACACAAAGGTGCTGGCAACCCTTCTGGATGTAATCTCATCCTGCTGAATGGACAATGTAGTCTAGGATGATACTTGAGCAGATCCCTTCCAACCTTACCCATTTTGTGATTCCCCCAGTTTGTAACACTAAGAGACCAGGAAACAAATCATTCACTTTGAAGAGGACAGCCTTGAACCAGTCTAGGGGAAGAAGACAGTGTTTTTGTGTGTCCTAGTAAAGCTGCAAACTACAAGGAATAAGCCTCATGCCAGTCTGGGAGAGATTCTCCTTTAATTGAAATGGCACCAATTCAATATAATGTGTTTACAGAAACTCTTGGAATTCATCCTTTCCCTCCCTTTGAGGTTGTCTGCATGTACGCAGCACAGCTTTACCACACAGCAAAGCTTGGACAGCGAAATAGCAGGAAAATTCCAAGACATCAAGGTGCTCTTGCGTGTGGCTAAACCAAAACAGAGTGCTCTCTTTTGGCAGGGAACCTCCAACAGCAGAAGCTGTCCTTCTCAGGAAACCTTGGCTCTTGGTTGCTTTGTGGGAAGGAGATCACCACAATCACATCTCAGCTCTAGCCAGCTGCCTACTTTGTTCAAAGAGGCGTTTACTTCAGGAGTATTGTGTTTGTTTTTTCCTCTTTTCTACTGGATCAGACTTGTGTAGGTGAGCATTTGTGACAGGAGGGATTCTTTGCCTTGAACTCTTTGGCTTTCCCTTCTCAGAGAGCTGATGATAACGCCCCAGCCTTTAGAAATGAGGCTGCTGCAGCTATCACCAAGCTCAATGATGGCTAACAAGTGAAGGTGTCGCAGCTGGCTTTTCATAAATGTGTATGGTGGGAAAGGCCAACATCTCTGGATCCACAGATAGTGACAATGCAATCCAGCAGTGTGCTCTTGTAGCCCAGAAAGCCAATTGTGTCATGGGCTGCATCCAAAGCAGCATGGCCAGCAGGGTGAGAGAGGAGATTCTGTCCCTCTGCTTTGCTCTGTGAGACCCTCACCTGGAGTGTTGCATCCAGCTCTGTGTTCCCGGCACAGGAAGGGCACGCACCTGTTGGAGTGAGTCCAGAGGAGGGCCACCAAGGTGACCAGAGGGATGGAGCATCTTTTCTACAAAGCAGGCTGAGAGAAATGTGATTGTTCAGCCTGGAGGGCAGAAGGCTTAGAGGTGACCTAATTTCCAGTGCCTTCCAGTACCTGAAGGAATCTTATGAGAAAGATGGAGGAGAAAATTGACAAGAGCATGTAGTGACATGTCAAGGGGGAATGGCTTCAAAATGAAAGAGAGTAGGTTTAGATTAGGTGTTAGGAAGAAATTCTTCACTATGAGAATGGTGAGGCACTGGAACAGGTTGCCTAGAGATGTGGATGACACATCCCTGGAAGTGTTCGAGGCCAGGTTAGATGAAGCTCTGAGCAACCTGATCTAGTAAAAGATGCCCCTGCCCACAGCAGGGGAGTTGGAACTAGATGATATTTAATATCCTTTCCAACCCAAGACATTCTGTGATTCTGTGTAAAGGTCCCAGGATGGGATTATTATCTTTGTTCTTTATACTTTTGACAGAAAGCAAACCCAGCATTTCCAAAGTGCTGCTGTAGCTTTCTGCTCCCCTAGAAACCTGAAAGCAATCTTGAAAGGTGGTTACAGCAAGCTGTCCTGCTCCATTTTGCTCACTTCAATGTGTAAGAAAGGAAAGCCTACTAATAAAAGATATTCTCCATGTACCGCGTGCATTGAGTGAGAGGCTTGTCACTGACAAGCTGCTTCAGTTGAAACTGAGCCAGATCCTTGGGTATGTGGTATGCAGGAGACACTTTAGAGAGTCATATTCATCACCCTGTGCCTTATCGAAGAGGATGTGGGATAAACCATGGGCAGGCAAAGGAATCTGAGAGCAGCCTTTGGAGAGAGATGCCTTCTTCTCTCAGCCTCTGTGGGATATCAGCAGTGGTTCATGATACTTTTTCTCTTGGTTGTACTCTGGCCCGAATGAGCTGAATACAAGAAACAGCATAAGAACTAAAAACAAACAAACAAACAAAAACTTTGGCTTTGTTTCTCCATCATGTAAAGCTATCATGGACAACCTCATCTTCATCCAGAATGGGGTGTTGGCTGAAATTAACTTCCTCCCTCCCCTGTTTGCCTAATCAGGACTTTCTCTGAACCTGTACCTCTTGCCCTGGAATGACATAGGTTTTTCTCTGTTATTTTATTTCCCTCATACCTGGCCTGTGCTCCCTAGTCTACTCTCCAAAGGAGGAGTTAACAGACAGGAGCCAAGGGCTGCTGGTGACTCAGTTAAAAACTCATAATCTTGTGCTTTTTTTCCCTCAACTGGATAATAAAGCATCCGTGTTGTGGCTGCAGCATTTCCTTGAAGCCATTGCCCATTCTTGCTCTATAAGGACTTGCCCAAAGGTCATTAACATCAAAGGAGAAGCTCTCTTGGCTCTGAATCAAGCCCTAGAAAGGCTGCATATTAGAACTCAGCTGCATGCCATATACATCCAACATGCTTAATGCTTCTATAGAAAGTTCTTAAGAAAATTCTCAGAAATGTCTTTGGAGGACCTGGACACTAAGGACAACTTTTCTCACAGGATTTCTCTTCCAGGCTGGGTGATTATGTCTGCAGAAAGATTTTGTATGGTTTCAGTCCCATAAGTCAATACTTGCCAGATTTAAAAAGAACAGTCTAAGGGAATATGTAAACACACTTGAAACAAAGACCAAAAGCTGTGTACATCTGCAGTCCTTAAAATGTTTGGGATTAGGTGGCATTCCAAGAGTTAATCCCTGGGGATTAGCATGGCAAGCACTTCTGTTGCTGTTTACACGTGTCCTGTGAGGAAGGCTGTGTTGTCACAGCAGGCTCCTCTAGGAGGGTTAGCCATAAAGCTCTTGAAGTCAGTTTTACAAGCGGAAAGAACCGTGACAACACAAACAGCAAATGCACAGAGCAGTGCTTTAAAGACAGGAACCACAGATGACTGGCATAAATTTAGTATGTTGATAGAAAAGAAAGGGAAGGCTTGTAGCAAAGAACTTCACGTGCAGAGGTGCAAATCTGGTGATAAGTGGATGTTGGGCATATGCCTGGCTTGTGTTTTGTGCTTTCATTTACATGCTGAGCACGTAACTGAGAACCTGCCCTCCTGGGCTGTATCAGGATCCAAAAATGTGTGTTCTGTAAATCTGTACTTGGGGAAGGCACACCAAAAAAAGCCAGGTGTAGATGAAATACAATCAGCACTGGGCAAAAGCTGGGGCTCAGGCTTGGAGCCAGAGCTGCTTTAGAGTGAAAGTTTGGTATCCAGGTTTCAAGTGGAGGTGCTTTGCTACAAACAGGACCAAGACTGCTTTTAACCTTGACCCACACTGTACCTTAGTGCACTGGAAAACAAGGCTGTCTTGAGATTTAAGTTGTTCTTTTCTGTGTTTCTCTCAGTGATGAACCTAAATAATTTCTTTCCTGAAAATTTCATGGAGACAAGTTTATAAAAAGTAAAATCAGTTGTAATGAGTATAAGCAATTGAGCCCAGTTCTGTGCTCTTCCAACAGCTCAGGAATGAGACAGTGCAACACGTTTGCACTCTGTACTGCTCTCTGCTAAGAAAGAATGTACTGGAAACTCTTCCCATGCTATGCAGAAAAATAGTCCAGTCCAGACACTTAACTATATATTGGATGAGGCAGAGCATTCCTTTGGACAAAATGTTTTGGCTTGTAAGCTCTCACCCTCCAGTGTGGTGAGCTCTGACACGCTACCCAGCCCGTGGGTAGCTTTGCACATGGCTTTGATTTACAGGGTCCTGTCTGCTTCTCTGCTCCCATGCAGTGTGATATGCACAGTCCCCATCTGGATTTTAAATAATTTCCTGCCTGGCGTCTCAGCGGGTGAGGCTCAGCTGCGTGATGAGGGGGAGCTCACCAAGATGCAAGGCCCAAGCCAGCAGCCCCTGTGCCTCCTTCTGCCTGGCCTCTCTTGGCATCAGCAGCGAGGCCTGATGGAGATCAGCCACAGCGGTGTGGAGCGGTGGGGGAGCACACTGTGGCTTGGGGATTGCAGATCTTTTAAAGTGGTTTCCATGCCCTGGCTGTCATAGACCCTTCCCTAAAGGCCACGTGATGAGCACTCCCTTTCAGACAACATAAAGAGGGAATTTTTACACCTTGTAAAAACTCTGTAGTGTATTTTGAGAGGTTTTTGGCTCCCAGGGGATTAAAAAACAAAACCAAACCTTCAGCATTTGCCTCTACTTCACAGAAGCTTTAATGCTGAGCGAGGCATTGGCAGAGTGAGACAAGCCTAGCAGAGTGGAAGGTCAGAAGGCTCTTTCAGAGTCCACTCTCTTTAATGAAGTTCAACAACTTCCCTCTCTGCCCTCTCACTCTGCTGACAGCTTCGTCTCCCTCTGGCTGAGGCTGCTGCATGAATCAGACCGTAAAAAACACATCTTGGGTCTGATGTCGCATTTCTTCTGTGGAATGCTTCAGAAACATTACCATGCCACATCCCAAAGGGTGTCTGGATTTTACTTTCCAGCCCTCAGCTTGCTCCCTTTGCGGACTTTAGCATCAACAAGCTGTTCCTTGTTACGGCTCTAAAGAGCTGTGATTAGCCTGCTGCACACATAAGAGGGAAATTAAACCATTTAGTTGTGTTTAGCAGCTCAGCCCCTTCTTCAGGTTCTCTCTTCACCACTAAACACTTTAACTAAACAATGACTAATGAGGCCAATTTGCTGTCAATTAATTGCCCCAGGAAAGGACCCCTAATTGTGGTGAGCAAGGTGGCTGTTCTAAAGCACTGAAGGACCATATGATGGTCGGCATCCCCCCTGCCTCTGCCTTGGGGCTTATTAGCGTTTTTTATAAAGTGCTGTTAATTGGGATCTGGGGACAAGGAAATAAGAACTCTCAAGGCTAATTGATAGGCACCTGGGGAGAGTTTTAGTGGCTGCAAAGTTCCTTTGACTTTGGAGGGAAGTCCTGATGTTTTCTTTTTTTTGCCCTGAGAGCTGGTGACTCCTGTGTATTAGTGGGCGAGACTCTTAATTTTATCCAACAGATGGGGGTCCTACTTCCCAATAGAGAGGAAGGAAATAGGCTGGAGGAAGCAACTAATGAGGATATATGGAAGGGATTGTGACTTTTTCCATTTGTATCCAAGGTGCCCTTTTTTGGACAAGCAGTTAGACCACTTAAATGAAGCTTATGGGCTTTCTTAGGCAGTTTCAATACTGTTTGCATCTGTGTCTTGGAGGTATTAAACAGCTTTTGCTGTATTACGGGTCTGTAGACTGGGAATAAGAGCTGTATTTTTTGTAATGTATTTTGTGATTTATTGACAAAGTACTGTACCGTTGAGCAATCTTGTAATTTGAGACTGGGGAGGAGCTGCCCCACAGTGGAAAGCTGCATTTAAGGGTCTTAGATGCAGGGCACTGTTTTCCCAGAGGGAACCGTCCAGGAATCTGACTGACTGTCGTGTGAGTGCATTTTACAGGGCTTAGAGCTGTTTTCCAGCTAGGTCTCTGTTTGCATTTTTTGTTCTGTCATACCCAAGTTGAATTCTTAGTGCTGTGCTTCCTGCCCCTTTTCCATGAACCCATCCTGCTGCTGCATTGAGGTGTCACGTGAAGCATCCTGAAAGCAGAGTGCCACCGGTACAGCAGCCAGTACTGGCTGCCCCCCTTGTACCACTTCTGCTGAGCAGTGGTTCCCATTCCTGCCACGCTCCATCTGTGCTGTGTTTAGGTGCTCTGATCAAAAGGCAGGGATCTGAACAGTTTGGCAACTGTGGCATAGGTTAGGTTCAGCATGAACTACACTAGGAAAAGATCTCTAGAAGCAGTGCTTTAGCAAGAGTAGCCTTGATGCCTTCTTGTTCTATTCCTCATTGCAGTCCTGGAAAGGTACTAAGGAGCTGGCCTCGTGCATGTGAACTTGTGTCTCTTAACCTTTGAGCTCACTGTGATGTTAGGGGTGTAGCACTGCTCCTTGCCTCCTTCCATAGCCTTGAATCAGAGCGCTGATCCAGCCCGCCCACACCATCCCAGGTAATATCTCAGGAGGAGTTTTGAGCTCTGAAGGGCTTTGGTCATAAAAGGCAAGGATAACAACAGCAGATGTTTGCGTATTTGCTTGTTTGTGCTTTCCTTGCTGCCTCCCGTATGCAGCCCCTGGTCTGTAATAACTGCTAGAGCGGGTGTTTTTGTGGAAACAAATCACCTGCTTTCATCTGGAGAGCAACAGTGATTGTGCTAGGGGAGCATGATCTATTTTTCATGTCTCAGTCTTTCTTATTATTTAAATTAATGTGAGTTGCAGTTGTCATGAAGTGAAGGATTGACGGCAATTAACTAGAACAGGCTTGGTGCAAGCTGTTTCTGCACGAGCCTGTTCTACCTAGCTCTGTCACTGTGTCTTTCTTGGGACTTAAAATCTCCTGCAGCAGCTCTGGCCTTGTATCCCTCCTGCCCTGCAGCCCTCCCAGTCCAGGGCACCCTACAGTATCTCTGCCCTTGTCTCACTCCTGTCTTCCACCTCCCCTTCTCTTCCAATGCAAGCTTCTCACAGAGAATGGCCACTGGTAACTTTGGGGTTTATTTACTGACAGTGACGTGGAAGATGAGATGCTGGGCTGGCATCAGCCTTGTCCTACACATGTGAATGTACAAGAAACAAATATGTGAGTTTCAAACCATTCTCCTCAGTGTTCATTTCCATTGCTCCAGAATCAGTCCCTGCTGTGGGTGGGGCATCCTCCCCCTCTGGGGATGGAGCAGTGGGGTTACTACATTGTGCTTCCCTTCATCTCTGGCTCTGCTCCCCACCCCAACCAGGGGATCCTAAGGACAGTGTAATGGATAGCCCATATGATTTGCATTGAAAGGGCAGGAAAAATCTGGCAGTCTTATCTTTTTCAGCAGTGCCAGAGACTCTGGCAGTGCTTTCCCATGGTCCTTTCAGCCAGAGGGGTCCAGCAGCAGCCTGGTTTTCCCTGAAGGAAAAAGCTGTTAGTCAGAATATGAAAATGCCTGGAAAGTGCTGTTGAGAACTTGCCCTGCTGTGGGACTGCAGCCTGTGGGTTTACCTTTGCTAATGGTTCAGAGAGGCCAGACACAAAAGAATTTTCCTCTTGAGGGTCAACAGGAGATGGCTGGGCAAATGGAGGCTGTGACACCCAGAAGATTCTGGTCCCAAAAGGTTTCATTCTCAGCAATCCTACTTCCAGCAGTCTGGGACCTGTGAAAACATAATAAAACCCACACATGGGGAAAAATAATAAGGTCAAAGCTTCTCATTTAAGGCTGTCCTAAAAAGGTGTGTGCAAAGTAATGACAAGTGCCAAGAAGGCAATGCTAACTGTTGCTGGTGCTGACAGTTTTGGCATTTTAACATGCTGGCTTGACGCCCTGAAAATTAAAAGTCTCTGACTTTTTATCTGAGTGAAATTATTGTCCACTGGCTTTGGATTTTAAGTAGATGAAGCCAAGCCAGGTTTTAAATTTAGAGGGAAATGATTTCCTGCCCCATTTCCCCTTGTCTTAGCCTTTCCTTGCCTTCTGACCAAGGTGGCAGCTGAAATTCCTAACAGGATTTCAGCCTTGGATGTCCTTTTCACCCTCATCTGAAAAAGCAGCAAGCCAGATATGACCATCTGGACACATGCTCTTCGTCTTGGGCATTTGGTGGGCATGGTCAGATCTGCTCGTACTGGCTGAGTTTACTTGATCCTCTGTGAAGTAAAATGTCTTGACAGCTTTGGAAAATGGCAGTTTATACATGTCCTAGCTGGAGCTCTGCTGCTGCTCTGTAGAGAATTTTGCTGCCCTCTCCTCAGCCATTTTGGCTGGCATTGCACCATTCTAGTAGGACTTCACACTGGCCCACAGCTCCACCTGCTAGTCCTGCTTGAGTTTAGTCCTTCTTGGTTTGCTGCATGGCTTTTATACCTCATGTAAATGTTAACCCCTTGAGGTTACAGTAATATTCCCAAAATGTGGTCTAGCCACTGTTTTTACTCCTGGGCTCTGCTTACCCAGGTTTGCCAATGTATCATGGAGAAGTTGTGTTGAGGATGCTCCAAAGTCACTGTCCTTGGGTTTCCTGACAGAACACCTGGGCCACAAATTTTGCAGAAATGACAGCCTCTGTTGTTCTTTCCCACACTAAGCCCCTCTGTCCTCTTCTGTGCATGTTGGTCTTTTGTCAGGTCTGGGGTGGCCCTCCAAATTGCTTTGCTCTCAGTAAGTAAGAGTAGCAGTTTGGATTTCTGCACCAGAACGTTCAGGGCTCTGCTAGTCTGCAGATCTGCTGGCTGGAACAATGTGCAGATCTGTCCTGAGCCATGGGACAGAGTGTTCCCCTCATCCAGAAGAATAAAGGAGGTGAGTTTTCACCATCTCCAGGGGTGAGTTTCCACCCCTTCTCTGAAGAACCTGTTTCTGTCTTAGATTTTCTGAAAGTAAAGTCAGAATTTTCCCTACATTGCAGCTCATGTCAGCTGCTTTTCCGTGTTCACTATGTATTTCACTATGTACCTCTGAGAAAAGACTGCCTCTGTCTTTTCTGCATGGTCCCACTCACTTTTTGTAGAGAGCAATAAGATCTCCCTCAGCCTTCTCTTCTTCAGACTGAACAGACCCATCTCTCTTAGGTTCTCCTGGGAAGTCATGTGCTATAGACCTCTGACCATCCTGGGAGCCTTCCAGTGCACTTCTAATGTGTCAAAGGCCTTCTTGTACTGGGGAGCCCAAAACTGATCTAGTGCCTGTCTAATAAGCACCATGTAAAGGGTTTTAGATGCTTCTCTCCACTTAGGGAGTTACACTCCTGCTAATACAACCCAGGATGCTTGGTTTTTGCTGCAAGGGCATACTGTTAACTCATGCTGAATCTGAAGGACCCCCACATGTTCTGCACTGCTTGAGCCTATCACTTTCTCCCTTCCCAGAAATATCAAGGTGGTTAGTCCCTAACGAGGGGCTGTGACTGTAAGGCTTCTACCTGTCTAAAGCAGTCTTTTTCTATTGCCTCTTCTTAATTGAGTGGTTGGTAACAAACATCAAGAACAACAGGGGTGACACCGTGATATGCTCTGATCCTTACATCTGAGCTCTCAGCTAGTTCACCAAACAGAGCTGGGTAAATGCCAGCCACTGCTTTGCATGTCTTTTCCTCTCCTTTCCAGCCTGTCTTTCTTAGAAAGCCTGTATCTGAGTTACAGGCCAGTCCTAAGAGCTGTCTCACCCGAGCTCTGTCATCCCAGTGTTTTCTTCACACACATCCCACTGTGAAGCTGTGTGAACATTTGATTCCTCCTGTTTTTTCACCATGATACTTGCACTGGTGCACAGGCATTTGAGGTGGGCCCCCAGCCATCCTGCTTTCATGAGGCATGCAAAAGCCTCCCCTATTGCATTGCCCCCCAGCTGCTCCCTCACTGCCCTCTGCACTGTCACTTCTCCACAGATCACAGCAATCCTTCCCCAAAGCACCTGGCTTAAATCCCTCCTTGCCTGAGTGAATGAGCCTGTTGGGAAATAGATGTCTGCCTCACTTTGCTCAACAGGTCCTCTTCCTTCAAGGGGGTCCCTTGGTCATGGATACTTCAGTGTTGTCCACGAGTTTGGGGCCTACAGAGAGGGGCTAATGAGCTGTGGGTTGTAAACAACATTCCTGTGAATCCAGCAACACAGCTGGAAGTAGTGAGTTGCTCTCTTCAGGCTTCATTTCCTTTTCCCCACCTAGCTTATAGGCAGCTTTGTCTCAAAAGGACCATCAGCCACTCCTGCCAGGGAGGGGGAAGGGGAAGCTGATGTCTGTTTACTCTGTGGTAAGCAAAGCAGAAAATGATGTTGTTTCATTCCTCGCTACACACAAATTTGGAAGCTGAAAATATATTAAAAAAAAGAATTAGAGGATTCCTTTTTAGTGAAACTCTCTCACCACCTGACATGGGGTATGAAGCATAAGTAAGACATGGATATAAGAGAGGAAAGACTGCAACAGCTGGCACACTCCACACCTGGAGGTGCCTGTTCAGGTCCCAATTCATGGTCACTCTGGTCCCATGACACAAACTCAGCTTGGAAGGTCTTTAATGCCCAACTCATGGATGGTCTTGTGAATCTTAAAGACTCTGCTGTGCCTTGTTTGCTGTGCCATGTGGGGTGCAGTCACCCAGAAGCTGCCTACTGCAGGTAGCCCATGGGGGATCCATCTTGGCTGAAAGATGTCACAGAAATCAATAAGTAATACACCCTCCAAGTCGGTGCCTTGAGGTCTGGAAAGCTGCAGGAGGATGTAGAACTCCATCTGAGACTCTCTGGAGTGTAAAAATGAGCTGGGATGGTGCTTGAAGCCTGCTGACCTCTTCCTTGCAGCCTCAAGGCAGGCAGGCAGGTTCTTAGAGGTCATTTTATGAAGACCCCCAAACTTGTCCAAACACAAAGCACTGCTTTTGCAGAAAGACCGTTTCTACCTGCAGATCCTTGAAATACAAACTACACAGAAGTACATACTATTCTGATGTAATTTCAGAAACCCAGGTAGTAGTGAGAGTGGTGCAGTCTGTGAGATGAGTTTGTGGCTGGTGCTGGTTAATAGGCAGGTTGATTAATAAGCCAGGCAAGCTGCCCTCCATAATTCTGCTTCTGACAAGGTTAAACTTTATTTTATCTTCACAGTTCCACCAAAGATCTCCAATATCTCCTCGGACATCACCGTGAATGAGGGCAGCAATGTGACCCTGGTTTGCATGGCAAATGGGCGTCCTGAGCCTGTCATCACCTGGAGGCACCTCACTCCTACAGGTAAGAAATCCAGCTGGATTCGATTCGTGAACTGCACAGTAGTTTCCTTCTCTTCAAAGAAAATTTTCTTCTCATCAAAGAAAATTTCAGTAGCAATATAGGCAGCTATAGAAAAGTGGCAAGAATCTTAAATGTACTTCAAGCTTGTTTTGCAGTGTGAATTCCCAGGCACAATAACCAGGTTTCCCAAGTGAACAAATGAAATCACATCAATAGATGCTCTACAGAATTGGACTTGTAATTCTCTTTAGCTTAGGTCTTCATCTAGTTGTCCCATTCTCTACTGCTGGTAATGCACAGCACAGTGGTGGAGATAAAATGCTGCTGGTGCCAGACTGAGGGGGAAGGATTTCTGTCAAAGCACTACATAAAAGAAGTTCTCTCTGAAAACCATGGGATTTGCTCCTACTGATTTGCCTTAAAAGGGAGAGGCAAACAGTGGCCCAGTTAATTTCATATTGCTCTCCACTATGGCAGACAGACAGAAGTCTTGTGTCTTCTGAGGTGAGTAAAGAAGGCATTTGACCTTCAAGGTGAGCGAAGAGCAGGATGGCAACAGAATAAAGGAGATCTCACCATATTTGTTCTGCTATCTGACTGTGCCCTCCATGCTCAAGGACCTGTCAAGGTTGGGAGGAGAATGTCCTTTCAGGAGCCAGATTCTGTGAGGTTAGCAGCTTGGGTTGCAAGGAAATGTTCAACCCCTAAAGATTTAACAATAGGATGAGAACAAGAAGTAGACTTCTATCCCTCCATATCATGTCCTTGGAGGAGAGAAAAACTCTTCAGCTGACTTCTTTTCCTATCAGATATTCTTTAATTTGAAATGTATGGGGAAAGCATCGATTAGCCCCATGTGAATGGTCTTCTGTGATACTCCCATATATGTATAGGGTTAAAGAGGATTTGAGGTGGACAGAGAACAAACAATCTGCTACAGATAGTCCAGCTTTCTACTGCAGTTCAGCAGCCAGAAAAGAGGAGAGTACTGTGAAAGAAAGTTGTAGAAAGAAAGGTAGAACGACACATTGGAACAGAGCTTAATCTAAGGGCTACATCCAGAACAGCCTGGGTTTGGAGCCTGTGGTTGAGGTTGGGGTTACTCAGATTTCCTGTCTTGTCTCTTCAGCCAAACCAAAGTTCTCCTGAGCTTTCTCAGATATTCAGCTTGTATTTCTGGCCCATTTCTTGCAATGCCAAGAGAAGAAAGATGGGGAAAGCCTGCCAGGAAGAGGTAGGAGCAAGGCTGATGAGGGGAACACTACTCCTTCGTGGTATAAGCATCACTACCTGACTTTTCTGGTTTTTTTTCAGAATTAAGCATGACTGTGCCATTTGCACTCATAGCAAAAGAGAACTTATTTTTTTTTATGTTTAATTATATAGAGAGAATTTCTGGTATTTCTGTTTTGAAAGTTTACTTCATATCAAATCTTCCATTTTGCTGCTGCATCAGTCTTTCAGTTCTCTAGCTCTTTCTAGTACTCAGTTAGAAGATACTTCCTAGCTATTCTGTGAGCATGGCCTAACATTGAGTTAATGGCATTAAATCCTTATGAAATCTAAGACTTGGTACACATGAGATGCATTCTTGAGAGCAGTAAGAAAATTCTTGTCCTAACTCATCACTTTGGCTCTTGGTGCTTAGTGGGGGGGTTTTCAGTTGTACAACCTACTTCATTGTATCAGACACAGATTTCTTTGCTCCTTTTCCCAAAAGTCTCCACAGATCAAATCCTCACTCCAGCTATCCCCTTTGATGAGCAATAGAACTGAAGAATCCCATCCCTACTTTGACTGTGGGGACAATTTTCTTGGCTTTGTTGTTCAGTTTTCCAGCATGTCCCTTCACATTTTTTCTCCCATGCTGTGTGTCTCAGAGGTGTTGCCTTGTTAGCATCCCTCAGCACCATCTCACTGACTCCCTTCCAATCCCTCCTCAGTCCTCCTCCCTACAGTGAAGCTTGCCAAGCACCTCCTTCATAACAAACTAGAGGTTATGATGAAGGGTAGGCAGTCCTCAGTCTGTCACCTCCATGTGTCACTGATTGTGGTTCTTTCTTTTTCCCCATCTGAACCCATCTGCTGTCTTTTACAGATACAGAGGAATTGCTTTCAGGCAGACATCAGGTCTTTGAGCAGCATAATGCCCAGTAAGACACTTGTCTCAAAATGGGAGGCAGAAGGGCTTCTTTTAAATGTTTTCCTTGAGGTTGACAATTAATACAAATTCCGAATCTCTTCCAGAGCTGCTGCAGTTGGAAATGTGTCTTATCTTGGAATCTCCCTTTTCCAGAACTGCAAGGCATGTTGGCTCCATTTATGCGAGTTTTGAAGACATCTGCTATGCATCAAAGAGCTATTTTAGATCATTGTAAAGGTTTCTAAAATACATCTCTCTCCTTCAGTTTTTTTCATGGTTAGACTTGTGGCTACAGAACTGGAAGACAGAGTGTTATTGAGCTTGTGTGGGAGGTTTTGAATGGACAGGTAGTGAAATTAAACCCATAGTACTGGGCAAGTGGGCCAAATTACTTTTTCTTTGTGCCCTCTCCTCAAAGAGTTCATTAGCAACTTTGTCTGCTGTTTCTTTCTTTCAGTGACTTTGTCAATAGTGTTTGTTGGCTAATTACCCAAGTTAGGACCACAGAAATTATTTAATTCTTGTTGGCTGGGAAGTGGAAGATACAAATGCAAAGGGAAGGCAGTGTTGGTACTTATGCAGAGAAGGAGGGGTGCGTGTGATAGTTCATTTAAATGCTGCAATCATAGCTTACTTATCTGCCTTTCTGGGAAGTTAAAAAAATTGATTGATAAACTGCTATGTTGCTTCCTGTTCTGGTTCTTCAGTAAGCAGTTGAAGGAGACATTTTTCTCACTTCAACTGTAAGTCTTGACTCCCTGAAGCCCACAGGAAAAAAAAACTATCCTAACCTGTGAGATAGCTAAAGTGTGACTGAGGTTGATGACTGTAGCACTGACACCTGGGAGGAAGGCAGGTAAGGAGAAAAATACTTTAATAATTCAATGGCAAATGACAATACAGATCAGCTTTAATTTGATGAAAGCAGGAATGACATTCCTTGAAACATGCAAGTCCTTGCTCTCCTCTGGCATTCCTCTTCAGATGATTAACAGATTGTATTTTGACAGAGAGGTGGAGAGAGTCACCCAGATCCTTTCCTTTCTCCTCTGATAGGCTATCATTCTACAGGACATTGGCAACCTGGTCTGAGTAGTTGTGGATAATTTAACAGGCATTGTCTGGGAGCACAAACAGCTTCATTTGCTCTTCTCCTCCAGCCAGCAGAGCTCTTTTCTGGGATCACTGACCTGCCGTTTCCAGCAGCCTGCCAGCACATCCCTCCCTGCACGTAGTCTGATCCCTTTCCTGTGATTCAGGACACAGCTGCAGGCTTGTTAAGTCCGCCATACCCTATGACTTTTGCCATCCTGGTTTGTGATGGTAAACCATGACAAAGACCATAAAACTGAAGATCTGAACTGGATTTGTCAGGAAATTGTGATGTGTTCAGTTAGAGTGGGGGTGAGTATTGATGATGTCCTGTGCAGACTGCATGAATTAGCAGCTGTCAGCATTAGGAATGCTTCACTAGGGAACACTCTGTAGTCTCATCTCTTGAAAGGGACAAACCTCAGATCCTTTGTACCAAGAGTGGGTGGTACCCTCTTGTTTTATTCTCCTTAATATGAGCTCATAATCTGCCTAATTCACGGCCCACAAAGGTATAGGTTATTTTTTTTGTTACTGACTGCAATAACCTCAAACATGCCATAGCTGCACCACATCCTAGACGAGGTCCCAACACAGGACCATTTATTACTTATCACACTGATATGGTCTGTGAGGGCTACCACAGGCAGCCTACCCATCTGTGGGTAGTTATGTTAGGAGGAGCTCTGTTTCCCTGTACCTTGCACCAAGTTAACAACTGACACAGCCAAGAAAAGAGTCCAGTAAAATAGTTCAGAGATGGTAGCCAATGATGCTTTCAAGCCTATCTTAGTTTTATTTCATGTCTTTACTGACTTACATTTATTCAGGCTCATGTGTCTTCTCCCTACCTGCAAGCTGCTGAGATCACAGTGCAGAGGCTTTATAATTTATCATTTCTCATCTCTATGTCTTATTCAGAGACAAGTTAGATGCCTGATTGACTGAAAAAGAGCTTCCTGGGGAGAATAAAAATTAATGTACGTTCATATATTTACCAATAAACTCTCAAGAGAAGCCCTAAAGAGTGGCCTCCTGTGAATCAGGTTTGCAGCAATATGAACATGGACAGTTGTTGCAAGGTCTTTGGATTAGCAGAGATCTCACTGCCAATCCTTTTGCTGTGCATGGGCAGACAAATTCAGAAAAAGCCATCTCCTGTGCTGAGAAGCTTGTACTCGAGCTCACAAGAGCAGAACCATTCATGTTTCTGCTTCTTTGCCCCAAAGCATCAGTGACTGAAACCTTCCCCAGGCCCTTGCTCGTGAGTGCTCTGGCAAGTGCCTTTAATACCCGTGTTGATGGCAGCCTGAGAGCTGGTGACAGGGAGACAAAGCTATATTGACCAAAGTTGAGGAACTGAGTCTTTTACTGGTTATGCATAACCAGCTGAGGAACAAGCAATTCCCTTTTCCTAAAGAAGCTACAGAGTATGAAACCTAAAGCCACTAGGTGTCCCATTCTTGATCCAACTTCCTTGGCCTCAGCCCAGCAAGACCACTTGATGGAGAAGAAAGCATTCTGGATTCCCCTGAATTTCACCTGACAGTCTAAAGATACCCACTTTGGCTCAGAAAAGGAGTTTAGTTATTACAGTGGTAATCACAGCATAAGAAGAACCAGTCTAGAGCAAAACAGATAAGTATTGATTGCAACACCCAAGTTTCATGTCACAGCATAAAATGAAAGGAGATGAGAAGGCTTGTCAAATATGCCAGTCTGATTCTCCCTAGAGGGTGCTAGAAATTCTCATCAAGTCTTAGGGAATTTACCATAGCCTGGGAAGTTTAGGAGGGATAGAGAATACATAAATGTGCCTGCATGCCCTGTGTAATTGAGATGGTATACATATAATATGTTTATAAACAGCTGTAGAACTCATTGCCATGGAAAGTTATTTAAAGACGAGAACTTGGCAAGACTCAGCCAGCTTGTGTATTCCTGAGGATAATATGAACAAATCTGGATATTCTTGTTACTCACAATAAAAATATTGAAAAGGATGTTAAACTTAATGCTTTGAGGCTCAGAGATCAGGATAAGACCTAAAGTGAAAGCGACAGATTATCTCACACCCCCGCTCATTTGTGTATTTTCCTTCAGTGCATGCCAGTCTCCTTGTAGAGCTGAGCACTGAAGCAAGCAGAGACAGAGAGCTTCCTGAAGGCATGAGTTAAGAAGACCATACTGGTCACAATGGACAACTTTGATGATTATGTCCTTTGTTTGCTTGCTTCTCATTGCTGCCTAAGTCCAAAGCCTTGTTGCTTCACTTTGTGTTGCACAGGAAAACCCAGTTTAAGCCCAAAGAAAGTGCCAAACAGAAAACCCTCAGCCAGAGTCACCACAGGTCAGCCCTGTGGTCAATAGGTAGTGATAGGAAGCAGATTTTCTGGTTATCTAAAGCATTTGGATTTAGCCCACCTTTCTGCTGCTCTCTTAAAAGCTTGGTAAAACAGTTGTAGAGAGAAGCAGCCTTGTTTTGGGAGGCTTGGGATGGGACTTTTTTGTTTGGATTTGATGGGAGTTTTGTGGCATTACTGCACCAGCTCTTCTTATGTCACAACCTTCTCCTCATCACACTATCTCAGGAAACTTGAGGTTTACAAGGTATTTGTTTAACAAAACAACTGAGGCAACTGATGATTTTTTAAACAGTTCTCATTTTCCTTTTTTTTTTAGTTTTTCTTCTTTCATCTTCAAAATACTTTCTGGAAAAATGGGACCTCATCTTCCACAGAGACCTTTCACTTTGCCTCTGATACACTCACAGTTTGTTTTAGCACACTTTCTGAGATGTCTTTTTCTCTTGATCTAGTCTTCATCTTATCCAATATGTAGGGGGAAATAAAAAA
>VZRX01004397.1:50980-96532 GCA_013398075.1 Notiomystis cincta | reverse complement strand
AAAAAAAAAAAAAAAAAAAAGAGGATGCTGGCTCATAAAGAGTCTGGGAAACAAGCCAAACTTTCAACTTTTTCAGGTCTTCTCCAGAAGGCATCCAAAGTTTTTTCAACCTCTATTTGCTTCCCACTTACACTTGCTCCACATTTCTTATATTTTTAGAGGTTTGTTTTCCCTAGGGCCCACAAGCTAGATCCCCATTGCCTCCTTCCTCACTTGTAAAAAACTTAAGTCATGATGGTGCTTCTCCCCAGCACTCTTTACCTTCTTCCTTCAATGCCCAGCAACACATGCACTGCACAGGGATCCTTCCTCTTGTCATCATCTGCAATAATGCCCCATTCAGGTACTGTGGGCTGTGCTGCTGTTTCAGTACAAATACTGTTTGTGCATGAAACATTCATTTTTTTAACAGCTTTGATTTCTCTCTCCTAACCCAGGGCAGAGAGGGAGAGCAAGGCCTCATGAGTATTTTGGCATTTCTGGGGAAACAGACAAATAAAGCTGCTGTGAGGAGGAAATAAACCCTGCTGCCTTCAGCAGTGGATGGAGGAGAACATGTGGAGTCTTCTGGTCAGTGCTTGGCTGCTTCACCTCAAGCCAGAGTTTCTGTGCTGTTGCTGGCAAGATGTGGCAATTCTGTACCATGTTAGTTGCCTTCCTGCCACATAAAAGTGTTGCTCCTTGCAGCAAGTTGGAGCCTGGTAGAGACGTCTCCTTTTTATCTTCTCCCAGATGGGTACCAAATCTAGTCGGTCATGCTGTTAAAGTCTTTTCCCTGGCATTTTAAACACTGAGCTGGATTGTGTCCATATGAAAACTTTCCTCCACCTACAGAAAAGCAGCATTTTTCTAGTTCACTGCATGCTGTAATATTACTGCTATTGCAGTGCTGTGCCTCTACCCTCAAGCTTAGTGTTACTCAGTGGGGACACTCCTCTTTAGCTGGGACATCCAGGAATAGCTAGCTACTTTCCCTCCCTTACCTCCATGAGCCAGTCTTGAAGGATCCCAGAGGGCTAGATGTGGGAGTGAAAACTGAGCACCCCAGAAGATGAGTATTCAAAATCTCCCATAATTAATGATGACAGGAAAAGAAATTGCCACGTGCTTTCACAAGCAGGATCGCAACAGCAGCTTAATGAACTTTCCAGTTCTCTATCATTCCTACCCATTCCACAGACTCATTGAAATCAAGGGACTTTTTTGTCCTGACTAGGACAAAAAGAGGAGAGGTCTGCTAGGCCTGCCCTGCTGAGAATGATAGAGGCAGTCCATCTTGCTTGCCTTCCCTACCAGCCTTCCTTGTTCTCCAAACACACCATTCAGCACTCTGGTAGTCAACAACAGCTGAACAGAGTGTCTGAGGAGAAGGTTGCTGAGTGCAAGATACTGATGAGGTGTGGATGTGTGTGTTGCTGTGTCTCCCTCTAGTGATCTGAACTCGTGAGTCTGATTTGGGTTCTTTGTGCTTGGAGCTGCTGGTTTGGTGACAGGGCTTCCCTGGGTTCACCAGAGTAAAGGGTGGATATTTTAGAACTGGGTCCCATTCCCCCTGCCATCTGGAGGTCATATTCCCCATTGGCAGCTCCATGTTTGCAGCTGTAGTTCACATCTGAAAATCTAAATGTACTTGTAAAGATACAGAGAGATTGATTGTGAATTAAAGAGAGAAAAAAATCATAGCATGGTTAATTGCATAGTTTCAATTCAAGCATCCTTAAGAAAGCTAGCCTTAAGAAGAAAAGGGAGAGGCTGCATTTTTTTCCCCTTGTAGCTGTAATCTTTAAGTAGTTTCACTTTAGGCAAGCATATTTCTCACTCTCTCTTCACAGTAGGAGAGAGACACACTAATAAAAAGGGAAAGTTAACGTAGTAGCTTATGCTCGGTCCATGCATTTTTTTTTTTTTTTTCATTTAAAGGGAGAAACCACCATTTTGTTATTATGCTGTTATGTGACTACAACTCAGTGGCTGCACTGACTTCAGTGCCTTGTATATCCTGCACTGGAGCCAGACCTACTGTCTCATCTCAGGACCCCAGTGAGCATGGATAACAGCATCTACTGCAGCACACGGGTCCTGCCAGGACAGTGAGGTCTGGAGGGAGTTTCTTGTATGGCCCCAAAACCTTCACCCCTTCAAGCATCTTTAGCACAATTATCCTACTGTCTCTTGCCTCTGCCTCCACTCCCATGCCAATCCCACTACTTAGGTTATATATTCCAGCTCTAGAGATAGCTGGAAAATAGAGAGAGAAGAGAGGGGCGTAGGAAGAAGCAGATTATTTGCAAGACCCTCCTGTATGTGTAGATAGACCGAGGGCAAAGAGACAGCCGGCTCTAGGGGCAAGACATCCTGAACCTGCTTGCCATAACAACTGCAGCAAGGTCAGATGTCTCTCAGCCTCCTGTGGTGTGGAGCTTTTCTCCCAGGCCTGAAGACAGTTGTAGTGGAAGTGGGAGTCTCCCAGCTGAAGGCACTGAGCTATTTTGGTAACGCCAGGCTGCGACAGACCGTGGTGTTGTGAACACTTGTGCTCTGTTTGCTTCGTCAGCCTCCCTTCTGAGCCTTTCAGAAATATGTCTTCAGAGCATCCCTTCCTTTCCTGTCTGAAGAAAAGCGTGAGAGATAGAAAACATGATTCAGGGGGTTATATTTTTTTTAGGAGGTGCAGGTACAAAAGCATTGTTCTTATTTCTTCTTCAGATACTCTTTCCTTTTGGAACAGCACCTGAAAAATACGACTGTTCTCATGTACTCTGTATTTTTTCATGCACTGGCTGAACAAATCATCCTTTCTCATAAAGTCCCAGAGAGTGCCCACCGCAGTGTTACTGCAGCAGAGGAGCAAAGCAGAGGGGCTGGGAGGGGATGGGGAGTGCAGGCCCATCCAGGGAAGCAAGAGCAGCCTTTGAATTTCATGCCCTGTTTGGAGTGACTTGAGCCGTTGGAAAGATAAGATTGTGCTGCCAAAGGATCAGTACAGTCTGCAAGGTAGAAAAGTGTAATGCAGGTATTGATGGTATGGAAAAGGCATTGATCATGGGAGATTTCAGTTGTGTTGGCTGAGGGCTGTGGCAGATTGGAAGGGTCATGGAATGAGGACAGAATTGTATCTACAGTACTGTAGAGCACATTCAAAGAGCCCACACCTTGTCTGGGCTTGTATCCCAGGAAAGGCACCAGTGGGAGATGAGATTGCTGCAGTCTGGGGAAGGCAAAGGGAAGAGCAGTGCAGCTGCCATGGGGCTCCTTAGGCTCCTCATAAGGATGCCTGTGGGTCACTGCCCTGTTGCATGTTCCTGGCTGAGAACTGCTGGCAGGATCATCCTAATTATGATCACTGTAATGGTCACCATATGTCACTGACACTCTCCTTAGCTGCTCTGCAGCCTGCAGATTTGTAAAAGCTGCATGAGTATGCAGGTGCACACTGCTGCATGCATTATTTGTGAGTACTTGACTGTGTGTTTTATTTGTATGTTCACCATGCTGGCATCTGTCCATGCAGTTTGCTGCACAGGTAAGCTTTTTGATGTTTGCCTGCCTTATCCACACCACCTCAAAGGCTTGCATTTCCTGCAAGAGAGAATTGTGAAATGTAGCAGTAAGCATGAAAATTAAGAGCAGAGAACTTGCCATGGTACTGTACACCTATCCAAACCCTGTCTGTACATGCTAAACTACAGCTGCATGACAAGGACAAAGATTTAGTATTTTTGGAGTCAATCATAATAGGAGACAAAATTTCAGAAGTTCCCAAACTGCAGAAGGTCAGGTCAGGCTCCAAACTCTTCAACTCCAGCCTTTCTCTGACATGCTCTCTTTTATCTACTGCATTTATCTCTGCTGCACTTGGGCATCTTCCAAGCAAATAAATAATTGGTTTCTGCTTCTGTCTCCCCTCCTGCCCAAGGGACTTAAAGTTAATTTGTGCTGACTGTTGGGCTTTGGGTATGTGGTGGGTTGACCTTGGCTGGTTGCCAGATGTCCACCAAGCCGCTCTATCGCTCTGCCTCCTCAGCAGGATGGGGCAGGGGGAGAAAATAAGATGGAAAAACTCGTGGGTCAAGGTAAAGGCAGTTTGATAAAGCAAAAGCAAAGGCCACTTACAGAAGCAAAGGAAAACAAAATATTTATTTTTACCTTCTGCTTGTCACCAGCAGGCAATCTGCAGCCTTTTTTCAGGAAGCTGGGCTTTAGTACACATAGTGGTTTCTTCAGAAGACAAATGTCATAGTAATGAATGCCCCTACCCCTTTTTCTTGGCATTTATTGCTGGGCAAAAGCCTAATGGTATGGAATATTCCTTTGGTCAGTTTAGGTCAGCTGTCCTGGCTGTGTCCCCTTCTGAAATCTCACTCATCCTCAGCCAGCTGGTGAGGGGCAAATGTTGTTGAGACAGCCTTGATGCTGTGCCAGCACCCCTCAGCAGTACAAAATACCAGTGTGCTACCAACACCTTTCTAGCTCCCAGTGCAAAGCACATCGCTCTGAGGTCTGCTGTGGGGAAAATAAACTCCATCTCAGCCAAACCCATGGCGGGGGAAGAAGCTGCTATTTCAGAAGGAAGTGAGGGCACATATAGGTGGATGGTCCTTGAGCTGTGAAACTCTAAGTGACCTCATTTCCTGTGGAGAGATCTGCAACCATTTGATTTCTGTGAGGGGGATTCCTTGTGGCTCTTGGGAGCTTTCCAGGGAACGACACAGGGAAGCCCGTATTCCCTAGATATTTTTCAGCAGGCTTCATCTCAGATGCCTGGAGCTGCATGTACCATCACTTGAGTGAAATACAGACCCATGGAGAGGCAAGTCACTCCTTGCAAGAGGCTGGGATGGGTCTTGGAGTCCATGCACAGAGCAGAGGCTGTAAGGGACTTGGGAACAAAGAAAAGTCGCATTTGCCATGCGGCATCTCCTGCGTGAGACCCAGGGAAGATGAGGGAAGGAGACTGTTAACTTGAACAGACAAAAGTAATTAGAGGACTAAAATAATAGATTAATGAGCAGCCAGTGTCAGGGGAACTTATTAATTATCAGTAGATTTCCTTCAATGTGCAGCCTGGCCGAGGGCATGCAAGATAGCAACTAAAACTCAAGTCCCATTTAAGGGAGCTGCTAAGGAATTAGCAGCACTGGGTGTCTGGAGAATGATAGCAGAGGTTGACTTAAATGTTTCTTTTGAATCTCGTGTTCTGTGTTGCTCAGGTAATGGCTGGAGATGAGGGGGATCTGGGAAACACTAGATTGTATCTAACCAATGTTAATAATGGCTCAATAAAAATGCTCTGATAAGAACACATTAAAGTTGCACAGTTAAGCACTCACAAGCTGGGTAAGGTGAGATTTAAGGTTACAGATGCAACCTTAACTCTTCTCCTGCTGAGTGTACCTTAGCAGGCGGCCTCTAATTAAGGGGCATTGGGCTATTGCTGAAGTAATATATCATAACATTGGTTAATAATCTCTTTGGCTTTGGACAGGTGCACACAGTGTCTCATAATATTGTGGGTTTGCCTGTGTGTGCCTGATGAAACAGAGTCCATTTTAATTATGGCACTGAGCATACTGCATTAGTTGTACTGGAACAAAACATGGTGCTTTAGAACATGAGGTCCATTCAGACTGCTCAGGTACAGGGAACCCACCACTCGTTCTCTCAGGTCAACATTTCACATGTCAGAAACCAGTAGTGGTGGACAGTGTTGACTTTAGGGGGAAGTTGTGTTGAAAATGGAGCTTTCCTTTCTAAGGACTGATTTCTGCTCCTCTAGCTCAACATCTTGTGGGTTTTTGTCTTTCTGAAGCATTCAGACTGTTCACAGGGTAAGATGATACTCTGTCCCATCAGACTGTGCCACAAAATAACACCTTTGGTCTCCCACTCAGCAGGCAACTATTCATATATCAATGTGTTTTCCATTTAACATTCCTACATTTACAACTCCGAGTCTCATTGCATGTACTAAGGTGGTGATATAGTGGGAAAAAGATAAAATGTAAAGGGCAAATCTCTTCTTGGGGAGCATTGCAGAAATGAGTGGATTCAGTGATTTTAAACCACACATCATAGATCTGACATCCTTCCTTAACATTAACACTGAGTTGTTAGCCTGCCCACTGAACACAAAGTTCTTTGAGGAGAAGCCATCCCTTCTCCCATGTAAGTCCTTGAGTAAAAACCTCTGTCCTTCCCTGCATACCCTTACTGCAGTAGCCTGGGATTTCTCAGAAGCCACTGTCTGTGCATTTGGCAAACACTATCTGCAGCGCTCCTGCTCTCCCACTGCTCTCCCACTGCTCTCCCACTGCTATCCCACTGCTCATCTTTCCAGCTGTGTAGGGAGGTCTGCTTTGGCTGCATTCAGAGCCAATATTCAGCATTATTGGACTATGAGTTTTTCAAATCTGTTGGGCATCACGTGAACTGGGGTGTCGACTTGCATGTGAGTTTGAGAGCATCTAAAGCAGTTCTGACATCCTGAGCTTTCTTTTTTTTGCATTTTGGATCACTATCTAAAGAACAGATGGGGTAACAGGAATGGCAAAAGCAAGGGCAGCAGTTTTAGCAGCAGCCAGAGATCTGCAGATATTTTTAAAGGTTTACAAATGTGTTTAGTCTGTCCTCAGCAAGACACAATTGCGTTATGAGAGCTGTCCTTTAAAGGCAGGTGCAGGCTGGTCTGGGTGGAGCAGAAGCTCATCAAGAGTGGTACCTGTGAAAAGGAAAGGTCACATAAGCCCAGGTGGCCCTCCAGGAGACTGGCTGGGTGGCCATGGGAGGGACACATCTTATGTGCAAAGTATGAGAGAACAACTGCAAGGAGGAAAGGTGGGGAATTTCATAGAAAGCCCAGAGTACGGTGAAATATGCTGATTAATTTCCACAGACCTGCACGGATCTGAAGTGAGCTAAAAATTTCCTTGCTCAGAGACTTTGGGGATCACTGAGCAGAGTTTGTTTAAAAGAAATGAGCTTCATCTGAGAGGTTTTGCAACTTGTGCTAATGAGAGTCTGTCTGTCAAACTTAAGTGGCATCAAGTGGCCCAGAACAAGGGCTCTTGGGTGTTAAATGGTTCCTACCAAATACCAGGCCCATTACCAGGATTGGCTGTTGTAGCCCTCTAAACGGCAAAAGTGATTAAATTGGTCATTATGAAACACTAAAGATGCATAATTATGAGAAATAACGTTTGAGTTAGAGGAGATTTCAGCTCACTCGCTGCTTTGTATCTCAAGAAGGAATCAGTGTAGGAATGTTTTAAAAGCTTCCAAGCCTTGCCCCTTGTCTGGTTTTCTCCTAACAGTCTGGAAATTATGAATGTGTTTGGAAGTGAAGGTGTTTTTCCAGTTTCTAGGCTGATAAAAAGCTGGAGACTGAATTTCCCAAGTCCCCCTCTCTGCAAAAGATTGTGTTTCATTGTCCAGTCTCTCCCTTCTCTTTGCTAAGGTGAGGTCCAGTGCACAACTTCCCTTGCTCACCCTGGCACATCAAGCACTCTTGCCTTTTCTGGGCAGGAGGGAGGGATCTAAATTCTCAGTGTCAAGCTCAGGCAGTGCTGCAGGCATGGGCACAGGTATGTTTTCTCTCCTAGGAAATCCTCAACTGTTCCAGAGCACTCTTCTCCATGCCATGGAGAGGCTTTCTAGGGAGAAGTTTAAAAAAGGTCTGTTGCAAAAATCAAATGTTAAGCTTTGGTCACTGCACAAGAGGGTGGGTGGCACTGAGTGTCCATGGAACTCCACAGATGGGCAAGGGAGATGAACAAAGGGTTGCAGAGTTGTTACACATGGTTGAGCAGTGGGTGTTGTAGTGGTGTTGCTTTGGAGCACCCATCAGATGCTGTTCTCCAGCTGAAAGGCTGCAATAGCACCAGGCACAGAGCAGAATAAAAGCACAGGGGTTCTCTGTCACAGCTCAGTCTACCCAGACTTCCTAAAGTTCTCATGTTCCTGGTTTGCACAGACCTCCAGCTGGAATAGATTATTTATTCATTTTACTTTCTTTTTAGTTCTCTCCCTCTTTAGTGCCAGCCCAGCCCTGGAAGAGTTTTACAGCCTCCTTAGAAAGAGTGATAGTGGTGCTGAGTTCTGTATAGCCCCTGGGGCCCTCTGTTCTCCTTGGGCTGCTGCTTCTCTCTAGGTGTGTGGCTGCTGAGCCACCGAGCCAATTCCTCGTTTCTCTTGTCGAAACTAAGTGGTCACTAGGGAGGTGCTGGTATTTACATTCCATTATTCCTGTATGAGGTATGTAATGTACTAGGAGATCCTACCCAAAACTCTGCTGACCGTTCATCTCCCTCATCTGTCTGTCTCTGCTCACCTTCCTTCCTCCTGTGACAGCTGATGTTGAGTATCTTTCAGGAACTTGATTTGTTTGTAGATCAAATGCCTTTAAAAAATGATCAGACGTTGCTTGGCATCAGAGTGTGTCATTTAAAGCTGTAGCTGCTTTTAAGAAAATACTCTCTGTGTGTCATTTATGGTGTTATTCATATCCCAGAAGACAAGTAATGTCATCTGCATATCAACGTGAGATTGTTCGAGCCACTAGTCTGCTGATTTGCCATATAAAGTTGTGTTTTCCTCAGTACTCCTGTGGCTGCTGTAGTCAAAATAAAATGTACTGTGTCTTAAATGGAAAGCCAGCTATCTCTGCCTTTTGAAGGGGCTGCATTCTTCACAGAGATAAAGTTGTAACACACCTCTTGGCACCTACCTGTGCCTCCAAACCTAATGCTACTCAGCCAAATTTGACCTGTCTGAAAAACTGCTTGTGTTAATTTAAACAGAGTGAGATGCATCCTGAAAAGTTTCAGACCACACTCTTGAGGTGCTGATTAGAGGACAAGTTGTGAAAATTATGTGATTTCAATCCTTAGATGTCTTAAAAATTTTTCTAATTTTTTTCACAGCTCCTTGCAATTTACACATAGTTGCTGGCTTAAATCCCCAGCTGTACAGGAAAAGATTATTCTCTGTAAGTGTGAATGCTTCCATGAATTCTCTTTATGGGAATGCAGAAATATTTCATTATTGCAGCTCACTTTCAGAAAACACAGTGACCACTATGAAATTCTTTGCCCACACAGGAGCTTGTAGGCATTTTTTAAAATGTCTACATTTAAATTCCTCTTAAATCATGAATAAACTTGTCTAAATTTCCCATATTATTGGTCTAGGTTATGCTAAATAATAATAGGGTTGTGGTTGTCATTGGCTATGGATTTGACACTATGGCTGTTTGTATCAGGACCTGGCTCACTTGAGGATTAAGCTGTCTCACTGGAAACACTTCTTTGCAANAAAAAAAAAAAAAAAAAATTAGCCCAGATGCCTTGAAGGCCTTAATTTGTGTCCAGGGAACAATTTTTCATGAAGTTATATACTAGAGAGCTTACAGGAGAGAATGAGTCAAAACCTGATCTGAGTTTCACGTGGAGAACCTTTTTCCATCATATTTCATCTTATAATTTGGCCTGTAAACCCCAACTGCATGTTAATCAGTTACTCTTGACAAGGATGTCTTAGATGACAAAAAGCATGTGTGTGGGAAGCTAAGTTATTTAACCAAAGAGATTTTCATATAGTTTGGAAAAGCCTCAAGACCTCCTCAAAGTTTATGGCCTTCATGGCCAGGTTTTCAGTGTCTGGGAATTGTACCTAATCAGGGAAGCTGCATGTTTCCAGCCCCACAATGAATGCACTACTGGCAAACATTGCCCTGTGGCTGTGGTCTTACTGATATTTGCTGTTGTTTTGCTGATCTTTTTGACATCACTCCATTTAGCAATTCTAGTTTTAATCTAGTGGTTATATAATGTCAATAAATCTAGGCAGAAATGTTGCAAATTCCTGTTTCCACCTGTCAAACCCTAGCTTGGAAATTCAATTTTAAGGTTGTGAATAGAATCCACTCGGACCTGTCTTCACATTGCTGTGGCAAATGGTGTGCATTGTCTTTATGATGCTGGAAATAGCTTCACAAGGAGACAGCTTTGTTTTGGAGAGCTGTCCAGAAGAGAGTTTTTGAAAGTGACTTTAAATATAAAAGTACCATCAAAATACTAACGACAGCAAAGGCTATTCATTTAGCTAGCTAGCCTGCAAACTCAAAGACCCCCTACTAGCTCTTGTTCAGTAGACATCAGCCTAGCAGAAGAATACCAAAGATACCCTTCTGTTGCTTGACTGTTCCCTATCTGACCATTTGTAATGTCGGCTCTCTGCTCTCCAGAATTCCCCATGTCAGAAAAAGAAGATGGAGAGAGGTACCCTTGTCGATAGCTCTTCCATCAAAGCCTGCCTCATTTATATGCAGGCAATAACTAAATGATGCCTGTGGGGAAAGGCAACAGAGACAGGGCTGGTTGAGCAATTTTAAGCGATCCTTTCCCATATGCATTTTTCAGTGTTCTGAAGGCTGTTTTAAAAGGTAACTTTACTTTAAATTCCTGGACTCGCAAGAGTGTGAAGAAGCAGGATTATTAAAACCATGCAGCCCCCTTAAGTATCTGAAAGAGAGTGCAGCTTGTACTGAGGTGTTGCACAGGAAGATAAGAACATTTGCTGCCTCAAGATGCTGTTCCCTAAATGGGTCTGGCAGTCTCCAAAGCATTTGTCCTATAAATGTGGTGCTTGGGACAGGAATGTAGCTGGATCCTCTTCTCTTGCCAGGAGCTGGAAGTTTTGGGGCTATGAGAGTGAAGGAGTGATAATTGTCAAAGAGCTTGGAGCAGATGCCTGTGGGGGAAAGAAGGCTTTGCTACAGGATGCCTGTCTCAAGCAGGAGCCCAGCACATGGCGATTCACTGTCAGCATCCTCAAGGGCACCAAGAATCAGGCTCCCTCTGCTTCTGCTTCCTTAGGTCATTAAATAAGCACTGCTCTGGGACTTGTCTTTTCTCCTCCTATCAACATCAGAAACCAATATTCATAGCCCCTTACATCCTTTCCCCCGCTCAGTGCTGGCAGCTGTTCTCTCACCCCCTTCCTGCACTCGAGATACCTTCTGCAGTAATGGGATCCTCCCGCAAGCTCTTTAATTGAAAGGAATTTCTGTCTGGCCTGAAGATGTCAGGAGGCTGACGGAGACGTGTTTCTATAAAATGAGGCTTGATCTACAGTGCAACAGGCAGTGTCTGGATCACTGAGAATCCTTCACACTCGCTGGCTTCATCCAGCTTTTTTGGGGGGTGAGGGGGGCTGCGTTAATTAAGGTGCATCTGTCAGGGTGTGGGTGCTGGTGCCAGCTCTCCCTCGGCAGCTCAGCCTGCGAGGTGCCATTGCTTCCTTCCCACGTGGTGCTCCCCTTGCCTGCTGTGCCACTTCCATTTCTGATTCCCATCAATTTGAAACAGAGCCCTGCTGACCCTGCTGACCGCTGCTCATACATCTCCCGGCATGGTTAATAATAATGGCCTCTGTGGGGAATGATGGGCTGAGACAGAGAAAGGACATAATGATGCTCTGGCTGGGGTAGGCAGAAAGAGGAAAGTGAAGTGACAAGCAGCTAAACAGCAAGAGAGGGGTATGATGATAAAAACAAACAAACCTGCAAATGTCTAAAAATCCACAGCGATGGCATCCCTGAAACAAATGGGGAGAGACAAGCTTGAGTCCCTAAGGGAGAGAAGAGGGATAAAAAGAGAGAGAGAGAGAGAGGAAAGTGAGCAGAGAATCAGCCAATAATTGAAATGGCATCAGGGAAGAAAAGGACTGGAAGGCACAGACAGGCTTGGAATTGGCAGGTGGCAAAGAAAGAAGATGAAAGACAGTGGAAGAACATGGAGGAAGGAAGATGTGGATGTAGGGAGTGAAACAGAAAAGTGGAGGGGATGGCTATGTGGACCTAACAAAAGAAAATGGGCACAGAACAGGAGGTGGGGGAACACAGAAGGGAAGAGAGGGAAAAGACCTATGCATTGACTAAGGAAGAAAAGCAGAGAGGCACTGAACCAGGGTAGAGAAAGGAGAGAAAACAAGGTATTTGGGCTTAGAAAGAGGAGGAAAGGACAAAGAAGTAGAAGAAAGAGTTAAAGAGCAAGTTCAAGAGCCCCAGGTCTGTGCCAATAAAGTTCACCAGAGGCACAAAGAACGGGGTTTGGAAACCTGATGGCCCCTGATTTAGCAAGGCTTCACCAATCCCCATCGGCTACTTGAGATCCCAGTGTAAATTCTGTATTTCATTTTTGAGTAAGTAGGGTTTGATTTGGATGAAAAAGCTTTTGGCCCTGCACTGCAGCCCCTCTGTCCATGGCAGACAGCAGGCAGTGGGTATTAGCTCCTTAGCAATACAGTGACCCCAGCAAGGAAAGCAGCAGGCATCTCTTGGTTGGGCAGATCAGCCACTTCCCTGCTCCATGTTTGCTGGGTAATTGTCCCTAGTGCCCGATGCTGTTGCAGAAGGATGTTTCCTTCTGCTGGTAAAGGAGATCAGTGCTGACATCATGCTCTATCAGAGATGTTGCTCTGATGTGCAAACAGTTGCTGTTGCCCTTGGCGTTTATCAATAACCAATTATGTGTTCATCTGTGTTTCCTGGCTCACGATTTTTTACCCCCACACAGAGGAACTCAGAGAAGATGGTTAAATTTCCTCTCCGTAATTTCTGTCCCTCAGCTGTGGCTGGGAGGAAGCTGAGTGGCAGTTGTTGGAACAGTGCTGCCTGCACTGTGCTGCAGGGAGGTTAGCCAAAGCACAGGGGTGAGCTGTGGCTGCTCATGCTGAAGTGTGTGGGCAGATCTTTGGCAGGGTTCACTACTCTTCTTAGCTGCTCACATGCTCAGTAACTGAAGGCTGTTTTGCAAGCAATCCTCCCTGGTCCTTCTCTGAAATGCTGGCACTCGTGTCCTGGGGTCTGTGCTGTCCCTGCCCTCCTGTGTAACACTGCATAAGCCAAGGATCTTTATGTGCACCCTTTTATTCTCCTCGAAAGAAATGTCTCTATCAGTCATGAGAATTTTAGATTTAATGTATTTCTAAGGCACTTATGGTTGTTTTGATGGGATGGAACAGATATGTGTTTATAGTAAGAACAAGAATAGAATCATAGAATCATCAAGGTTGGAAGAGACCTTTAAGATCATTAAGCCCAGCCATCCACACAGCACTAGCACTGTAACCCCTAAACCGTATCAGCCAGTGCTAGATCCAGGCATCTCCAGGGATGGTAACTCTACCACCTCCCTAGGCAGCCTTTTCCAATGTCTGACCACCCTACAGTGATTTTTTTTCCCTAATATCTCATCTGAACCTCCCCTGTCTCAGTTTAAGGCCATTTCCTCTGGCCCTTTTACTGCAGGCATGGTGGGAGAGACCAGCCCCCACCTGGCTGCAGCCTCCTTCCAGGCAGTTTAGAGAGTGACAGGGTGCCTGCCCCCTAAGCCTCTTCTTCTCAAGACTAAACAAACCCAGCTCCCTCAGCCACTCCTCATAAGATGTCTTCTAAACCTTTCACAAGCATTCTTGCCCTTCACTGGACATGCTCCAGCTCCACAGTGTCCTTTTTAAAGGGCGGGGCCCAAAACTGAACACACTGGTTTAGTTTGGCGTTACAGGTGCAAATGCTTGTAAAAATGCAAAATTTGCTTGCTTCAGGTCTTCCATTTGTCAAATTGAGGCACAAGAACAAGTCTGAAAAGCAACAACAAAACCAGCATAAACAGGAAAAAAAAGTATTTTTAAAAGATCTGCATCAATATTCATGGGACTATTTTTTGTTGCTACCCTTTTTCCCAGGTTTTTTTTCAGCTGCCTAGAAACCACTCTTACCCCTCCCATCTTTGCCATTTCAGCTTCCACCTTTCTCGTGCAGAGTGCTCAAATAAGCTCTTGTTATTTTTTCTTTCCTGGAAAAGATGAGACTCGTTAGTATCAAATACAAGTGGTTGTGGCACAGAGAAAAGGAGGGACCTGGGCAAGCCTCCTGGCTGGCATTCAGATGCAGAGATTTGGTTTTCAATTAGATAATGCTCTCTGAAAACAGGAGTGCTGGAGCACATGGGACAATATTGACTGAAGCACAAACCAATTCAGTGGGTGACCTTCATGCTCTTGCTGTGTAGCCAGTGAGGATGCCTGGATTGTAAATGCCACCCTATCGGTATTCATTTGATGTGACTCGTAACCAACCCACACCAGGGAATGGATGAAAGGCAGCATTCAGGTATGTAATATGATTATCAGGTGATATATCAGACTGTGATTCCACAAAGCCAAAGGGTCAACAAGACTGGAAAATGTATTTTGCAGCTTCTGGGAAGATGAATTTTTTTTAAAGATTGCACTGTCCTCGGTAGAAAATGAATAAATAAGTACATCCAATAAATAGATATTGTGTAACATGGTTCCCACCTCTCCTCAGCTGACCACTGGCTCCCAGTGAAACTACTGACTGTGTGGACACCATTGTTCATGTTTGATGTGGTTTGTGTTTGCACATATGGAAATGAGAGCAATGTTCTGGCCTCTTCACTGTTTGGGGCACAGAGGAATTGGGCTGTCCATTCCCACTGCTTTTCTTAGCCCTTTGAGATGGTGGTCTCCATCACTGAGATCTCAAGATACTTTCTCTCCTGTTGGCAGTCACAGTGTCTGGAATCCCAGGGGTGGATGCAAGTCTGGCAGTCTGTCTGTCAGTCCTGGCTCCTCTCACTAGCATGCCTAGGGGAGGTTTTGTGGTGGGCATTTACATTGTTACCAGCCTGCCAAAGGTTTGAGTCAAATCATCTTTTCCTCACAGAATAATGTACTTTTTCTCAGCAGTCAGCCTTTACTTGACCTTTGACTGGATGACCTGACTCCCTCACATATAGCAGGATGAGAATGGAGACTGCTATTATAACTGGCTGAAGTTGTGCTGATTAAAGTTTTAGCAAAACACACTCAACTGTTTGCTCCAGAGAGACTACAGCTGTGGTAATGCTATAAATCATTAACATCAACCTATTAAAATAGTTTCCCAGGCATTTGCACTGCTTCTGCTGAACTCTGGTGTGAGGAATAGCCTATGATGCCAATTCCTGTCTCAAAGATCATCTGTGTGATCTCACCAGTACCATTGTTCAGGCTGCTTGAGTCAAACCACCAAGTTCAAAAAGGGGGAGGCAACAACAGACACAGACAGAAGGTTTCTGGTTTGTAAATGGACACAGATGCCCAAAAAAAGCTGGGAGCCATTATCACAAGGCACCCAGAATAGCTTCTGCTGCAGTCAGTGAGAGCAGCTTTTAAGGCAGACACTTTCTTTTCTCACAGCTCAAAGAGCAAGTAACAAAAAGAAGTAAATCTCAGAACAGAGAAATGACCTCTGAATTTTCTCAGGGAAAAAAAAACCTGGATCTCTTGAAGTAAAAAAAAAGATGTGGCTGGGCTTTGTGAAGAAATACTCGTTCCATTGAGGGGAAAAAAGGAAGTGTGATAAGATTTTGCTGCAGCTAAATTTTAAGGCCAGAAGGGATCATCTAGTTTGGTTTCACACATAGCACAGTGCAGGAGGATCTGGCATTGCAATTCCTGCATCAAGTCCATAACATGCATTGGAAGAACATCTCATCTTCCACAAGGCCATAGGTTGGCACCACTGTGGCCCTTCTCTGGCCTGTGCATGCTCCAACAGAGTGCCCAAGCACTGGGTCCCCTCTGAAGGGACTCCACCAAACCTGGCATCCCAAAGGCATGGCCTTCTGCCCTTCCAAACCAGGTTTCCTTTCCATGGAGAGCTTCACACAGCCTGTGGGGAATGAAAGCTAATGAGGTAAAATATAATCCTAGCACTCCTTCACACTCACAAGCTGCTCAGGGCAGGTTCTGGGGATGAGCTGTCAGTTGTCTTCCAAACTGGCTCGAGCTGGCTCACCTTTCCTCCACTGAAATGCTCATGATTTGAGTGCCTTAGGTGAGAGAAGCATAACAACTTCACTGCACTTAGGACATCATTGTCAAATTGAAGGATTGGGGAGGAGCTACTTCACCCGAGGAAAGCATTTGCATTCAGCGACTGCTGAAGTGCAGACAGCTTCCTCTCCATGGTCTCGTAGGGGAGCCAAGCACCCTCTTACACTTTGCCTGTTTAGGGAAACAGTTTGAATTTTAGAGTGTGGACAAGAAGGGGGGAAATAAGCAGGTGGTTCCTGGGAATGCACAGCTTTCTGTCCCACTGCAAACACTCCAGCATGAACGCTGTTCATTTTTACCATTTACCACTCTCAGCTCTGGAGAGAGTGGACAAAGTCCTGCAAATAGGTGAGGACAGGATATCCTAGCCCTAAGGAGGGTCCCATGTAGCCAACTAAAGATTTTTTATAATGTTTCCAAGTTACAGAAGGTGTTTTAAGTGAACACTAAACGGAGTTGGAAATGGAACCTTCTGGAGGGAGCATCTGTTTGTGTTTTGGGTTGTTTTGCTGCATTTACATGTGTGCATTTTTTGAGAATCTGACTTTGTATCTTCAAGTATCATAACTTTGGAGCAGTTTGATCTGCTGCAAACAATAACATAAAAACTGGAAAAGAAAGTGCACCTGGGTGTGTGCTGTGCCCTGAAGAGCCAGGGATCAGACAGTGCGCAGGAAATTGGATCAAACAGAAAAAATCAAGAGCTCCATCAAGAAGGGGTCAGGCAGGAATGCTTTGTATAAGTTGGAGAGAAATTTGATATGTCAGATCATTGGAAGAAATGTTCATTTGTGTGCAACCAGACACAGTTGATACCCACTCTGACTTCCTTAAAGAAATGGAATAACTGGAAAGCAATGCTGGAAAGTCAGAGATGGCTCTAGGTTGTCCTTCTTGGCTGTATCTGTCAGAGCTGCCCAGCTGTTTGCCCTCTATGAGCCAGGGTTTTTTGCTTTTGTTGTGGCACAATGGAGACCAAGGTGCATCCTCTCACATACACAAAGGTCTGGTGGATCTGTCTCACAGCAAAGGAACATTTTGTAAAAGGGAACACTTCTTTGAAACTGTGAAGTGTACTAACTTCTGAAAATCATTACAGCTTTCCTTCTGAATTCTTGGGTTGGACACCACTAGAAGGCAGAGCAAATCACTTGACTGGATTTCTGCAACGTCACTGGGTGGAAATTGCTATTACCACAGTTTACTGCTGCTATTTTGTGCCTTCCTATTTATTTATCATCCAGGGATCTCAGAGTGGTTTACAATAATGTGTTGTCTGGCTGTTAATCCATGAAACAGGGAAGCATTATTTTTGATTCTAAATCCAAGTCTATCCAAATTTGGAGTGTCTGTCCAACAAGTGTCTTCCTGTTAGTGTTGCTGGAAGCTGTGACTGTTCCCTTGCATCCAACCAAGCCCCTTGGTCAGGATGTGCTCCTATGACCTTGCACAGCTGGTATGGAGCAAGGAGAAGCTGGAAGCTGTGATCTTTCAGAAATCCACCTATTCCATGTATTCTTCATAGCTACATCCAGCTGCCTTGGTAGCAATATGAACAACTGCAAGGAAATGAGGTGAAGCTCGTGGCTATCCTTTGGAACTTGAGATGCTCCAAAGGAGCAGCTCTGCTTGAAGCATGTGAATGATCTCCCTGTAGCCAGCATGGAGTCACACTAGTGCTTACAGTCATTCCCTGGGTTCTGGAAGTGCTGCGGACCTCATGGGAAGGAGCAGAGCTGGAGTTTATGCAGGCAGTTTAAGCCTGATGGGACAAACAGTGAAGACACTGAAGGAAATTCATTTGGATAGGCCCAGTTGTATGTGGGCACATTTAATATATAAGCCTTGTTGCCTTAAGCAGGTTCAACTCTCAGGTTTTATACTGTAGCTTTTTCTCAGTGTGATATAATGCAATTTAGTGGATAGACTTAATACAAAGCTGTCAGCTAATTTGGAATGTTTTAGGGGGATCAGTAAATTTGGGAATTAACGTATTTTGAAGATTTCAAGCTTATTAAAATTTGGGATTTAGGATAGACGTGTCACAAGTTAGACAAATTATCTTGAAAGACAGAAGTAGAAAAGGATGTTCAAGGAGAGATGCATGTTACCATACCAACACCCAGACAGCAGGTGTTGAATGTGTATATTCCCTGTCTCCTAGATCTTCTGACTTTGAGGGAGATGTCTGAGTGGTAAGAAATATGATATATTATTTGTGGACCACAGATAATCTTACTATACCATTCATATAAAAAGGGTGGAAATGGGTGAGACGTATTCCCTGATTTAGAGTAATATTTGTGGAACTGATTTAAATCTGTCCTACAAATAGTTTTCTATAACTGAGTAGTGATGGAGAATGCTTAACAACTTGCATAGAGCAAGCCTGCCAGTATTCCCACATGAGGACTTTTCCCCCTGCTGTGAGACTACTGCTATTCCAGCAAGAGCATTTTGAACAGACCTACAAGTCCTTTCCCTCAAGCCTTCAGACTGCTCAGGAGCATCCTGTAGGTGTCTGTCCCAAGAACCATGGAAAAATTAATGGTTTGAAAGGATTCTCAGTGTTAGCAGAGTTACCATGTGAGAATTAGACAAGTGAGTAATCAATCAAAAGCTAACCATGGCACCAGAAGCTGTTGGAAAGAGAGGGCAGCGCTAGAAAGACCCTTTGAGTCTTTGAATCGGAGTATTTCTTGTAAGTCACCTTCACTTCAGGTAGCAAGAAGAACTTTCTAAAGTTGTGGGTAGATGATAAACTCTGAGAACTCTCAGTACCATCCCTGGAAAATGGGTTTTTATTTAGGCTCACCCTCTGAACCTTAGAGAGTCTGGGCAAATGTGGGTTTTAGTATTTGGTATGGAACTTTACATTCAACAGATTACATTTTTTCTAACCACTTGAACTTCTACCACTGCCTCCCCAGGAAGGCAATCAGCATTTAATTTTTGAATGATTAGGTAATGAATGAAAGTGATTAATTGGAAAAGAGAGGATGGTGGCTTTGTAGAAGGAAATGCCTTTGACAGGTATTGAGAGAAAAGCGTAAAGTCTTCAGTCCAGAAATAATGGGTTAGGTATCAAGAGAAGCAGGAGAATAACACTTCCCTAGCTTTGAGAGAGAAGCAAAATCCCCAAAGGGACTCAAAAGGAACTTGTAGCAGGTTGTCAGCAAGCTGAAAACAGAAGCAATGCTTGATGACAGGTAAGTGGTGCTTATGTTTAGTTTAGGTTAAGAGACACAGTAGAGGTATTTTGTTGTGGTGGTGGGTTTTCTGGTTTGTTTTTGTTTTCTTTTAAGAGAATTAATTTCTTTTCTTGAAAGCTATTTCTGGTTTGCAAAATTAAAAATGGGGTAGATTCTTTGGTTTTATAATACCTTAAAAAGGAACCTTGAAGAATATATTTTCTTATACATCTTTTTATTTCCCTCATCATTTATTGTGGTAAAATGGTGATGTGTATTCTGTGTTTGTATATATTTATACTTTCCACTCTCTAATTTTTGGGAACATCTTCATTTCTGAATGACCTAAAAACTGTTCATTATACAATACCTTCAGAAGTTAAAAAGGTTAGAAAGCTAGAATGAAAAAATTTGAGTTGGAGGAAAAAGCAAAGGTGAAAAAGTAGATATGTATGGATTCAGCATCAAATAGAATGGGGAAATGGGCAAAGGGCAAGAGAGAAATACAAACCCAATATGTTTCCATTCTTTTTTAATAAGTATTTTTAAAAATACTTTTGAACTTGTAGCAAAGTTTTCTACTGAAATAGTTTTCCTTGTGGAAAAAGATCATATCAATAGTACATCAGCTGTGGAAAATCAGATGTTTCAGGAGTACATTTTGGCTGGAGAAATCTGGCTGTAGAGGACAACAAGGGCAATGGAGCACTGTGTGTGGCCTGAGAGGCTGCAGTAGTTCTGGGAACAAAATGGCTTTAAAGATGTTAAAGGACAGAAATAGACATTATGCTTTACTTCTACATGTTCCTTCTTCAGAACACCTATCTAAGCCCTTCCAGTGTGCATTCAGCTGTGACAAGTGCTCTATGCAAAGGTACCTGGTATTGAACTAGGTAGCAAACCTTATTGTACCTGTGCAAATGTTGAAAATAAAGAGAAAGTGGAGTGTGGAAAAAGAGTACATCAATACAAACATAGCCCTCCTGACTAGGGAAACCCATACCTCAGCAGCAAGCTGGTTTTATTGTTAGCCAACAAAGTATATTGGGAGAAAGACTGCAGAAATGGCAGAACAAATCATTTTAGCATAGCATGGTGAGGCTTGAAATAGGAAGCTGAGAGTCCTGACATCTGCTTTTGCATCTGGCATGGAATACATGACTCCATATGAACAGCACCCCTTCTTTGTGCCTCAGTTTCCTCAACCATAAAAAGATATTAGTTCATCTTTAGAGCACTTTGGGCTGCATGTCTGAAAAGCCCTGTGCAAGAGCTACCTAAGAACTATTTATCATAAACGACAGCACCTCATGTTCGCTTTGCGCTTTCCTCTATTACCAGCCCTTTCTTCACTCGTAGTTTTCCTTATTTATGTCTTTGCCTCCCCATTACCTTTGTATTAAAGCTTGCATCTGCATTGATTTTACATCACTGCACTGTACTGCAGCCATTACAAGTTTACACTTCGGAGAGATCCTTCGAATCTTTAACCAATTGCTCCAAGAGCCCTAACCACAGCATATCCATCATCAGATAACCCAACTGTGCTTGTTGTGATGGGATGTTAACTGACCACTTACTGTCCAGGGAAAGGGACAAATACACTGGGCACCACTGTGTTCCTACAGCTTCTAAGTCACTCTTCCCCAGAGCATATAAGGTTTTTCAAAGCAGGACACTGTCAATATTAAAATAAAGCACTTTGGAAAGCATTGTACTAACTTGGGAAAGTTGAACAGTGTTTCATGCCATGAGAAGGCTTTTACCTGTTAGGAAATCCAGCTCTTTTAAAAAATGAGCTCCCTCGCTCCATTCCTCTGGCTGAGTGTTGTTAAATCACTGTATGAGCAGCACACTCTGGCTTTCTGTGTGCTATGGCAGCAGCAGCATTTTCCACTGACTGTGGAGACAGCCAGGCAGGATGGCTCTGGAGGAGAGGATTTCTGGTTTGCTCACTGCTTTTCTGAGCATGGATTTGCCTGGCACACCCTTGCATCCACATCAGCTCTCCTGGTGGCTGGACAGAATATAGTTTTTAATATTTTTTTTTCCTCCAATCCTTTTATGCAAAACTTTATTAAAGCACCTCTTTATCGTGAAACAAAGTTTGGTATTGAGTATGTTCCCACACAACAGGGAAAGAACTACTCAAGCATATGAGATGGGTCAATAAGATACTGAAAATATTTACTCATGTGCTCAAGGAAGAGTTTAGCCCTGAGTTGTTTCAAAGGGTGAGCTTGCTATTGCAGTTCATTTAGGAGTGCTAACTAGAACTGCATATTGTATTTCTCACAGATCTTCCCCAAAGTCCAGCATAACTCATGTGAAAGTCTCCCTTCAGTGGGCAGGAGCTTAGGGAGAAGGTCTTATCTCCAGATCATCCAGCCTTACAAAACAGGAGCAAAGTGTTAGTTACTGCCTTTTTGCTTGTCCAGGAACAGTTTATACCCATCAGCAGTCTGCTGGGAAGAATCGAAAGCCTAAGTGACCTGTCAGTCAGGTTTACATTGACTAGAAGGCTCTGCAAATGATCTCATCAGTTGAACAAAGCAGTCCTGAGTCCCTTCACTGTAAGTGTAGGTATTAATAAGTGTTTCTATGTTTAAGTTGCTGCATAACTTCAATTGCTTTTCACGTGTTACTAAAGCACAGCTTCACAATGATGCTGGCACATAAGTAATTGCTTAGAGACAGCAGGGAGTAGGAAGCAGAGGAGCAGGTATCCTTTCATTTTTGAATTAGTTAGGGGACTCACTTACCAGTAGTCCTGATGCCAGAATAACAATATCCTGACATTGGCATAACTATGTGCTGAGTCAAACTGGGTTCCTAATAGACTTGCCTAGCTGCTGAATGCAAGGGGTTTGAGTTATCCCTTGCAGAGTAAACGGTGAGACTGGAAAATAAAAGATCCTGTGATTAATTTACTAAGGAACAGAAGAGATTAATTTTCCATATGCTTAGTCTCAGTGTTCAAGGGAAATTACTCATGCTGTTGTTCCATTTGAGAATGTGATCTTTTAGTGAGGATGAAAGCTTGGAGACCTGGAGGTACAATCAGACCTTGATTTGGGAAATAGCAATTCCAATGTTATCCAAGGACAGATGAGGTGGCAAGACTGAGGGTATGTATTTGGATGAAATACTGTGGTAAAAGACATTTCCTTTAAACTAAGGAGGTATTCCCATGTTGAGTACTAGGCAGAGCTATCTTTCAGTTTCCTTATCTAGGTCTGGTCCATATGAAAACACACTGTCAGATTATTGACAGGCAAAAGCACCTGGCCAGTCTTAGAAATGCCCAGAATTGTAGCATGTGAATAAAAGTTGTATTTCACATAATCAGATTTTTGAGACTTGCTTCTCTCCTTGGGGTTGGTGTGTCAGAGGAGTTGTTTGAATGTTTTCACTTCCATTTGATTTGGTGGACTGGTTACTTTAAAAAAAAAAAACCTCAACATTACTTGATCTACACTGAGTTAAAAGTTAGGAAACTGCAGGCAAGATCCAGTCCAGAGCTGCATTGGTGCATGCCAGCAGCAGGATCTCTTATGGTGGAAATTTCACCCTGTGAGTTTTACATCCAAGTAGGTTCCCACCAACAGTCTGCTTTGGTGGAGGAGTGCCAGGTTCAGCACAGCCCCACAGCACTATACAGAGACCCCAAGAAAGGGGATTTTTGAGAAAAGTGCAGTGCACATTGTTTACATGAATGAGCCCTTGGCATGATTTATGTTCTCAGTGTGAGCAAGGATTAAAAACTGGACACTGGGGACCAAAGAACAAAGGTAGGTGACATAGTCTCTCATCTCCTGTCTTGGAATAAGGCTGACTTTGCATAGGGAGCCTGCTCACAAAGATCTGGAAAGGCAGGCTCCCCTGGAAGGAGCAGCTCTGGTTTCTGTCGCCTACCCACTGCCCTGGGAAAACTAAATGGAGCTGTGTGATGAGGATGAAACAGCAAGGTAGTGCCTACGGCAGAGCATGCTGCTCCAGTGAAGATTCCTCTCAGTGCCCTGAGGCAAAGCTGTTTTTAGCTGGGACAGGGGAGTGTTGATGTGCTAATTCAAAGGAAATGTTCGGCTCTAATTGCATCGGAGCAGGAGGAGGTGGATTGGTTTAACAATAGATGTACAGAAAAAAGCATGGCATAAGGAAGTAGAGAAAGATAAGGACCTAGATTTGAAGAAAATTACTCCAGTCCATTCTACCAAATAGTTCCAATTAGCTCTGTTCTGCTGGCCCTCTTCCTTCTTTTTAGTGAGCACATCTGCAGCCATACAGCTATTGTTTGTCCAAGGTAAAACCCAGCTTTCAGGAGAGCTGTGTTGTTATTCCTGAACTCAGTATTGCATTTCAATTGAAAATCATCGGGTTGGTTTTCCTCTTCCTGGGTTTCAGTAGGTTAATGTATTTAATCCCTACCTTCGACACAGTGAGTAGATGTGGACATACTGACTCAGAACTTGGACACAGATGGTGATTTCAAGCACAGATCTTCTAGGAGATTTGAAAGCTTGGGGGCTAGTTTCTTTTAAAATGATCACTCCTTTTTACTTGCCCAGATATTTCTTGATTTCAAATTCAACAGTGGAAGGAAGTGCCTGACTAGAAAGAAACAGACAACCTTAAGCTATTTCTTCACCATCTCAAGCAAGAAATCTCCTTAGAGCACTCATTCAACTGAGATTTCTAGCTCCATTCTGCAAGCTGAGGCCCTTCACCTTTAAGGGGGAGACATGATACAGAGGAGATAGGGAATTAAATTGTTTGTCTGAACAGGTGACCCTGGGAGGTTTCTCCTGTGCCCTGTGTGCCAGTTCCTCCATCTGTAAAACACAGATAAAAACGCTTATTAAAGATTAGGGTTGGACAGGTGTCCAAAGACAGTTGAGAGTGTCTCAAACACCTAACTGCTTCTTTTCATGACCTTTTTCATCCTCTGTTCTCAGCACTTAGAGCATATAAGGTTTTTCTCACCTTAAGGCTGGTGTGTGATTGCTCTTAGTTCACCTGTCCCAATGAGATTGGAAGCCAGGGCATAAGTGTGACACAAATATGGTCCATTCATAGTCATCCTCACTAATGAGGTTCCCACTTTTCCCCCAGGGAGGCTAAATGCTTTCCTGTGACCTAGAGTGCCAGTCACAGACCTCAAACTGCAGGGGCAAAGAGTTTTACTCTAATCTAGTACAGTGACATTTGTTAACGTTGGCTGTTCATTAAAAACTTTGGAGCAGCAGACATGTTCATAAAGCTCACAGCCTGCTCACAGATAATTCATGAGCATAATAAAAGGATTCATTATTCATGTAAGATCTTTGCTGTGAAAATTAAACCAGCTCTAATACCTCACGTGCTTCGGTGCATGTTGGGAAGGTTTATTTGTGGCGTTTCTCTCCTGCTTTGAGATCCTGGAATTAAAGTTGCTATGGAGAGAGAAAGCAGTATGGACTGAGTTTACAGCTGTCGTTAATGCCCTCATTAGCTGAGGCCTTATGAACACATCAAGTGTAACTGCAGAGCTGTAGTTCAAGCAGTGCATCACCACCACATTGTACTGAAGCACAGCCAAGCAGGTCCAGGAAGGCTATCCCAGTATACACACGTCTGTGTTCCAGGCATTAACTTTATAAACATCAGATGCAAGAGCATTTCCCCCTCTTTCACGTGTGTTCTTGCTTAAACTTCTCCTTGCTGAAGATTGCAGTTCTGTATAGGCAGAGGGAGGAGTAGCATCCTACTTCTCTCATCTGCTTTAGTGTAACATCAGAGGATGCTGAGGTTGCTGTTGGCTTTTTGCCTGAGATGGAGCAAGAGGTGCTGGCATGATCAGGAGGAGCAATAATCTCTAACCAAGCGGTAACAGGAAACATGGGGAAGGGATGTTGTCTTCAGATGTTAGGCCTGCAGTGAATGCAGACCACAGCCTCTCCATCTGAATCAGACTCTTACTAACTGGATACCCAAATTAGTTGTAGACCAGGCCTAATACCCCTAATAGATTCATTTCAATGCAAGCTAAGCAATACAAATGGTAGAGAAATCAATGACTATTTCTATCCAGCCTGACAGTAGCATAAGCTGTCTGTTATTGCACATTTGAAAGGGATGTATTGTACATCCTGAACAGAAAGCTATGCACACTGAATGGCCTGTGCACAAATGGGCACTTGAACTGCGATCAAAACAGACTGTTGCATGTAAATGAATGTGTGAGCATGGAGATATTCCCCTGACAGGCATCCACATGCATGCCAAGGGAATTGTACCAGCCAGGCATTGTTGGTAGTAGAAGTGGTATAATCGTTTTCATCAGTGTAAGACCTTAAAGATCCCATAGACAGTGAAAGATGCTTAGAGAAGGGGGAAAGCTGCTATATTTATTTTCGGTTTGTGGTGACTTTGGCAGTGGTGAAATTACTATTTTAACCATTTCTTCTTATTCATCTGATGCATTTTCAGTGATAAAATCCTTTGAGCAAACATCAAGGTGAAACTGCCACCAGGGATGAGAGTAAATGTAGTTAGTAGAATGTACCATTTACAAACAAACATGTTTGCACTTGTGCACTGAGCCTCCCTGCAAATTGTTGCTGGTTTAATTTTTTTGTCGCCTTTCAGTCTGTCCCCTGCAGGGATACAGTGGGAACAGGAAAAGCACAGCAGTGTGAACGTGGTTGATAGACCCCTTGCAGTCCCTGAATAGGCAGTGTGAGAAGGGATGTGGAATGTGAAGTCAAGGGAAGGTCTGAAACAAGAGTTTGAGGGCACTTTGCTAAGGCAGGAACCAGCTGAGGAAGAGAGCTGGTTCTGCACAAGTACCCTAGGCACCCTCATGTTGCTGTATCCATAGTAGCTCACCTCTGGGACACCAAACTGTTTATGTGCTAGCCATACTGGCCTGCTTGGGAATATGGCTACAAATATATCTCTTGAAAGGGCCTGCATGCATGGTATGGAGTGTCCTTTTTTCTGGGTGGGTAAAGGACCCAGGCAGCTGGAGGCTGCATCCTCCAGCCAGGGCATGAAGCAGTCTTGCTGTGTTTTTCCCCTCTTGGTTAGAGAGGGCAGAGGTAAACTTTGTTCCTACCCCAGCTGAAGAAGGTGTGAGGTGAAAGAGTAGAGCACCTTGTCAGTGCCTGGAGTGGAAGACCTTGGATTTCTTCAGCTTTCAACCTGCTCCTTAATTAAATATCTCCCTACTCCCACTGTGACCTTCCAGAGTGAGTGCCTTGAGGAAGATGAGCAGTGAGCTCAGTACAGCAGTCCTTATCCTCTTCCATAGTCTGTATCCCGTGTGATCAGCCTTAGGACACTGGCTTGGCCAAGGTGGGATCTTGACCTGTTTCCGGGCATGGATGAAGGTCAAGGTTCCATGCTGGTGCTCCTTGCTATGTTGGTGTCCTTGGCTGTGTTGATGAAAGAATTCTGTGAGCACCATTGAGGACGCAGCAAGAGAGGGTGGTTCCAGTCGTGTTTGCTGGACAGAGAGAAGAGTCAGTATCGTTCCCTCCCTTTTGTTCTGTGCACAGACAAGCCCAGAGCACCCAGAGATGTGAGACACAATGTGCTGCTTTGCCAATAACACATTGACATGGTTCACTTCTGCACAGCCTTCCCCACTCAGGCAGTCTCTGGCAGCCTCACCAAGATGTTTTCCTGCCTGGAGCAGAAAAGGAGATTGAAAAAGGAGTGCTGCTTCCAACCAAGCACAGAGATGATCAAGTGTTTGTGACAGGAGTGGCATACCCACTATACAACATATCTCACCATCAGTTTGAGGTATCTGACTAGCAGCCCTCAAAGCAGACACTCTCCTGCTGGTCATGGTGAACTGCTGTCTCCTCCTGGGCATTCAGCTCACAGAAGCACTCAGGAAATATGCTGCTATGTTTGTAGAGCTCACCATACAGCCATACACAGCTTCTTACCTTGAACAACTTTTCTTGAAAGTGAAAATCATACATCCAAGCAATGAAGATATACTGCATTAAATTTTGTTTTGTGGCTTGCTAATAATTTATGGGTTTTTTTTTTCTGGGTTTTGAAGCAATAGATCTGCTCCACAAAGCAGGTTTGGGCAACTTGTTGGTCAATATTTAATTTGTAAGTACCATCATCACATCAGAACACTCCTCACACTTGATAGCGTAGTCTCTTGTACATGGGAAGAGCAATTTTCAAGTAGCATTCAAAAGGGAAGGTACTTTTGTCATGGGAAAGCTCCCTGGAGCAATAGCATCTCCTCCTCAGTAAGAAGAAATACAATTGTCTTAGCAAATGGCAAGGAAAATAAGAGAAAACTATCTCAGCAGCAAGTTACTCTTGAGGAGCCAGCTATTGGCAGGAGCACCTGATCAAGAAAGGTGCCTTAGGAGTCACCAGGATGGATGATGGCCAGGTCCAATCCATAAACCGGACCTAAAGCAAATGATAATTGGGTGTCGAGTGTGTTTGAGAGTTATTTTAGCTTTGTCCCTCTCGACCTGGTTGGACACAAGGCCTGACAGAAGCCTTGAGTCTCAAGTCATGCATTTTTCTGGTCTTTAAAAATGGCTGTGAAAGACAAAGTTTCCCTGTTTGGTTTTGTATGGCTCAGCCATCCTCCAGCTGCTGCAAACAGGAAGGCTTTGTGCCAGCTGGAGAAGTAGCATATGTGAAGAGACAGCCACCTGCCCTCTGGTTAGAGCAGCAGATAAGGAGGATGGCCTCTCCATGGCAGGCCTGATCAGCAGGCTTGCCACTTGTCCCTGGTGAAATGGCTGGGCTCAAGAGGAGGTCACACCATGTGGACGAGAGAGAGCATCACCTGTCCCCACCCTGACTGCCCAGGCATGGGTAGGGATGCCAGGCCATGTCAACTGGGATGGCTTACATGGTAAGGGGAGCTGTTGCCATCCCTCTGAGCCTCCCTTGGGTCTGCTGCAGCTCAGAAACAGCCCTCAGTTGTGCAGAGAGCCCCTTAAAGAAGGGCCAGTGGCTTGCCCTGTGTGTGCACACCTTCCCAGGCAGGGTGGCTTGTACTGACGCTTTCATTTTAACTCCTCGCTCCCTGTCACTGATGCCAACTGGCTCACCTCATTAAGTTACAGAGAAGGAGGCCCCTGGATTGATGGCAGGCAGGTTTAATGTGGCTCTTTCTGAGCACTCAAGTGCAGCATGTAGGAGGCTGCTGGGGAGATATTCCCACAGGCTCCAGCAGAACTGACTGATTGAAGTTGCTCTGAATTGATGGCTAATGGGGGAGCTTTCTTTGATAGCTCTTTCATTCTGGGTGCAGCTGGATAGAAAAAGATATCTCCACACGAGGGAGAGGGGGTTTATTCCCCCCGCCCTTTATTAACAGATGCTTGTAGGGCTCTCCAGCAGCAGAATGAGATCTGATGAAAACCTAATGGTGCAAATGAGTCTTAACTCCTTCTTTTTCAGCAGCAGCTTGCTTATACACACCGACTGACAGTCAGGTCAGCCAAAAAGTTGGTAACTATGTAAAGTGAAAAATCCCTTGGGAAAGTTTAGGCCACTGGAGTTGAATGCAGCCTCTCTGTGGCTCCAAAAATGGGTCCTTGGTTTGGTGTAGGTGTGATAGCTGCAAGTGGAGCATCTAAAGCCTTAATGTCATGGGTGGCTAGGTAGTGATGGAGTAACTGGTGTAGGGAGCCAGGGGGCTGCAAGGCAGGAGAGACCAATATTAGTAGAAACTTAAGAGTAGCTTTAATGGCACCTGTTCATGTTATGTATGGCTCAAGCTGCTGTGGCAAGAATTAGGCACACTCAGGCAGAATTATATCAAAACTGATTAACAGAAACTGGCTAATGGTGAAAATGCTGTTTCACCCACTCCAGGGAGGCCTCTGTTCAGCAGGCTCATTGCAAGTACTTTTCCTCCTGCATTATCTAATCTTTTAATCAAATAATGGATTTCTTCCCACTGCCATAAGTTCTACATCTCTGAAAGTTTCTGTCAGCCAGATGTCCCTGCAATCTGTGTGTATCCATGAACTGACATATTTGTGACCATGCCATTTCTCATTCCCATATACAGATCAGGGCATGTGTTAGAGGCCAGAAACTCCAATAATTTGATCCAGTTTGAGATCAGCAGGCCAGATTTTGGTTGGTATAAATCAGTGCTGACTTGGAGCACAGTCATTTTGCTCCATTTGGGGATCTGACTCATAATTTCCAATCTAGGCCCTGGCATCTGGCAGACTCTGTGGCAGGGCACTAAAGAAGCTGTTTGCGTAGAGCTTGCTTTGCCCATTTCCTCAGCTTGACACAGCAGCCATTTGTCTTCAGTGATGTGTGCTGGGCCCCATCTTAAACTGCTGAAGTAAATTTAAGAGAGTCAGAAAGTAACTACACCCTTACCTGGGAACTTGGCCATCACTGTGGCAGTTAAAACCCCTTTGCTTTTACAAGAAAGGACTTGGCTTGCAGCGACTTTTATTTGTAGGTGATCAGAAAATGCAGTTTTTCACCTCAGAGACAGCAGCTTCACTGTTTAATGCCATGTTGAAGAGCAAGAAGCCTTGAGCTGTCTCTTAAAAAAAGGTCATGAAGTTCATGTCATAACACAGGTGAAAATGTGTCTGTCTGCTTAGTTGGGACCCAGGAGGACGCTTTGACCTGTGGCACCTGACGAACTGACAGTAAGTTCCTAGGCAAAGCAGGGAGGAGGCACCCTGGCCCTTTTCCTTGGTAAGATTCTGTTCCCCTTTTAGCCAGAGGTGTCATGCACAAACCCCAGTTACTACAAATAGTATTATTCCTCCTCTTCCCTGCCTGTAAAATGCCATCTGGGAAGGAAGGTTTCCACATATTTGCAGAGTGTCTGGCCAGCTGGGGTGATGTCCTATGACTCAGTGCAGCTGCTGCTGCAGGCAATCCCATAGCACTCCATTATGGCACCCACCTGGCTAGACTAGGGCTGGGGAGCCACAGGGGAGGAAAATGCCAGTTTAGGGTCACAGTGGCTTTGTGTGAATGCAAGGAAATCCTTCATGTGTGAGTTAAATTGATCGAGTGCACTGATGTATCCTAACAGTTTTAATGGCAAGAATTCCTGTATGCTGTTCCCTTCCTTTCCTCCTCCCTGTTTTACCCTCACCATCAGGGAAACACTGGCTACTGGCAGCTACTGGCTGGACTCTGCTGTTGTCGATGTTTCATAGCTGCACATGCACTCATCTTGCAGTGGATGAACAGAAAAATGTCCTGCAAAGGACCTCACGAGTTACCTAGTCCACATCCCTGCCTAATGGCAGGCTCAGCTCTTCCCAAGTCTTTCCTGATAACTGTTTCTCTAGTTTATTTGGAATTACTTCACATCCTCAGTACAATATACAGGACAATTTATGCTTGTGCTTCATTCTACTTTATGTTCTTCCAAGGTTTAACTGAAACTTCCCCACTGCAGTTTGAGACCACAGCTTCTTGTCCTGCCTGTTGTGAATCAGATGCAATCACCTGTTGCTTTCTTTATTTTGTAGGAATCTTGTCCATGATTTCATCACTTTTATTGTGTCCTACTTCGGTCTTTTTTAAGCTATGAAGGTCACACTGGTTTTTCCTTTCTTTGTAACTCATGTATGCTAAATATGTGATCATCCTCCTGCTCTTTTGTGGACCCCTCAGTTTGTTCACATCCTTCTTGTTCTCACTGCTCCATACTTGTCCTGCTCTGGCCTTTCCAGTGGATTTCCAGTTTATTAGATTCATACATTGCCAATCTGGTGATTGCAACTCAGCCTGATTGCAGGTAATGCAAATGTGGGAAGGCATTCATGATCCCATCAAATCTACAGATGTCAGCTGATTGTCTGCTGATTTCCCATCGTGGGACTTGAACCTGGAACTGGCCTGGCAGCCAGTTGTTCTCAGCTGTAGGAGAGACACATGTATGAAACCAGCTGTCTGTCTTCTGGCCAGGGCACAGATGGATTTGTGCTACTGCCAGTGCAATTCCCATCTGCCCCCATCATCTTCAGCAACTACAGAAGTCATTCCTGGCTGCTACTCAATAGCTGAGCCACAAGTCTGAAACAAGATCATTTGAAACCAAAACAATTATTTCGTGTGGTGCCCTAGTTTTACCTTTGCTGATAGTGCTCCAAATGCTGTTTCACCAATAGTTTATGTTATTGCTGCTACTTAGAAGGTGCTCCCCAAGCTGAGCCACCCAGGGTGCAGGGATGGTTGGAAGAACATCATTAAGATTTATGGCAAGCCCAGTCCTACTCTTTTTATTAAAAAAAAATCTCCATCTATTTCAGGGATATTCTTGGCGAAACAAGAAGAGGAGGAAATGAAAATCTTACTCCCATATGCTCTCACCCATGGGAAAAGAGATCTAGTTGTAATAACCTTCACATGTGCCCTGAGCTCCTGAGTTCCCCATCACACAGCTGCACTGAAGTCAGGGCATCCCACCGATTCCTGTGCACTTTGGCAGACACACACGAGGGGCAGATCAGGCCCTGCTCCCTGTGCTTCACACAGTGCTCACATTGAATCATTGCATCCCAGTCAGTCTATCTGCACAGTGAAGGCTGAGCTGGCAAAAAAGACTTAAGGTCTGGCAAACTGCCTGGTGTTTGTTCACATGGATGCTCTCTTGTTCTCCCACTCCCTTTCCACCTACGCCACAAACTTCCTTCATGGAACTTTGGCCTAATATTGTCTATTATTTCTAGAAAGAGAGTGGGTTTTCTATACTATTTTCCCTGCTGCTACTCACTTTAGCCTGATATTAATGGCCTTTGAGATACTAGACTGGGGACTTTGCTTTTAAAAGAAGCCTTTTGTAGCCCTAATTTCTTGTGTTTCATCCTCCTTTCCTGCGTTTCTGTTGGAGAAGTATTGACTGTTTGAACCCATGTGTGATGCTGTTGGAAAATTGGCCATTTTTGTGTGCTGGGGAGAGAGGGAAAAAGCTTTCATTGCCTGTCTATCAAGAGGGTCTGGCAGGCTTATTTCTTCCCTTCAGTGAGGTCTCACAGTTCAGTACAGGAAAGCCCAAGGGTAAAAACAACTGAGAGAAGCTGGAGATGGAGGCAAAGGGTGTGAGCCTGTCTGTCTGTGCTGCTGCACGGACTGGGCAGCAAGAGATGTTGGATGCAGGGGAGAGAGGTGGCTGGGAAGCAGGAGCACAGGCAAACCAGACAGATGAGAGGCTAGAAGGTGTAAGCAGCCCATTTCTGATGGCTGAGAGGTACACAGAGTACACGTGAATCCAAATCGATCTGCAGAATTAGCCAGGATGCTTGGGCAGAGCAGGAGTCTCAGCTCACTCCCCAGCACAGAGGGAATTTCTATGCTGTTGGGATCCCATGCTGGGCAGGACAGAGCAGGGCAGCTGGGCTAGGGGACCCCATACCAAACAGCATCTCCAGGGAAAGGCATTAACACAGTAGGTGACATTCCCAACCTGTGTTAAATTGCTCTGGCTGCCTTCAAACCAGGTGAGGTGATGCCAGCTGTGAAAGTGACCATGAGAGGAAGGTTATCTCCAAATCAGAAGGGACTTCACTGACCTCCTTAGACTTTCTGAAACAGTGGTGCTCTGAACAGATGATCTTCCTCTTTCTTGCAGCAGATTATCCCCCTTGTTAAAAGAAAAAAGGAAAAAAGGAGACAAAAAAGTGCCTTTGTTTTAACTTCTATTTTGAGAGAAGGGGGGATAATGCAGCTGTTCCCAGAATTGCTTGTCATAGCTCCAGAAACTGAGCAAGTCAGGGGTTTTCTGCCTCACACATGATTGTTTCCCTCCTGAATGAAGCAGACCTTGATATTCTGCTTAGGGACAGGGGACTAATGCAACAACTTCAGTATTGTCTTATTCTTTGTTCTCTCTGGTCCTGGAAGTGACCTTAGTCCCTGCTTGCCTCACTTCCCATTTCTTCACCTTTCTGGATGCCAAGAGAAGGAGTTTAGTAAGCACTTTCCCACTCCTGCTGTCTGGTATTGTTGTGAAGTTAGTACAGGCTCTCCTGCAGCCACCCTGCATTGGCTGCACTGCTGCATTTGCAGTTCAGCTGAGTCCAAGCTCCTCATTCATCTCTTTTCCTCTTATCTGAGCTTTACAGGTGCCAAAGCTGGTATCTCCACCTCGACTTGCCCTCAGTTAGCTTCCAGTTCTTTCTCTGGAATGAGCAGAAGGAGGAATCTCAGGAAAGTTCATGTTCCCAAGTCATTTTGGCTTTAAGACTGACAGCCCAGCAAATACTCTGCAGTAGGAAGGTGGAGATACATGTAGAGACTGCTGAGATCATCTGTCCATCAGTCAGCAAGGAAGAATGTAGTGCTTTATTCACTTACTGCATCTTCTCATGTCATAAAGCACAATCCAAATGAAGGACTAGAGAAAATGGATTTCATACTCCATAAAGAGCCCATTTCTTGCATTCCTGGGTAAGACAATGAACTTCTTCAAATAGGTTCTGCTGTGCTGGAAATTAGACACCTGAATGTTTGGCGTCACCGGTGAGCAAAACATTGTCCTGACCTAGGCCCTGCCCCTAACACTATGAACTGAAGCACTTGGTGACAGCACCAGAGCCTTTGAAGGCTCCTCTTCACTTAAGAATAATGACAGGATACTTCAGATGCTGTGACCCACAGGGAAACACATTCATGCTGTCCAAAGAAATGTGGGATGGTTTATCTAGGGAGTGTAAAACCATCATGGGTTCGAAAGTATGTCAGGATTTCATTCCAGTCATGATCCCATAGCACAAGAGGATGAAAAAAGAGAGAGAAAAAGAAGAACATGATTAAGGAGAAAATATAAGCCAGAAGCTACATACACAGTGTTGGTCTAGTGTTCAGAAAGTGATGGGGAGTTGTTTCAGTGGAACAGGACTCAGTGGGTGTGCATGATGAGTGAACCTTGAGGCTGGCAGGAATGGGTCACAGGAAGCTGTAGTGGAAGAAGCAAAATAACATCAGCTGCCTCAGTTCCCCAGAGCATCTTGATTCCCTGCCTCTCTCTGCCATGGGGCTATGTTTGTGGATTTTGGCCACCTGTCCTTGCTGCTCACATACACTAGAGCACCACAAAAAGATTGGTGTTAGCCCCTTGACCAGCTCCAGCCTGAGAGCCTTTGCCCTGTCCCATTCCACTCCACCTTCCAGTGAGCAGGTTTTGAAGGTATCTGACACCACATCCATTCCCTGTAAGTATTTCATGCACTCAGGGTGTTTTGTGGGGCTGCTTAAATGTTTGCAGTGATAAAGGGTATGGAGAAGTGTGCTGCATTAAAGTTAGATTCATCCAGTGAACTCAGAGAACACCAAACTTGTCCTAGACAATCAGGTTTTCAGCTCATGTGGTCTTTTTTCAGCTACTGTGAGCCTAATGTGTCCATTATATACAGCTTATTTGGTTGCCTGAACTAGGTTCTTGTCTCAGTAGGCACAAGCCTTTATGTCACCAGCTCTGGCAAAAATTGGCAGCTAAAATAAATGCAGCATTATTTGGAATAGGCACCCTGGTTACAGCAGGATATGGCCTGCTCAGAAAAGAGCTCAGAGCTTAAAGAAGGCTGCTTCTCCTTGCAGCCCTCGTTTTCAGGGTGTATTTCACCCCAGCACATCCCTAGTGCACGTTGCTGGTGTTCAGTGTACTTGCAAACCCTTGAATTGCACACAGCTTTCCTGTCCCCAGCTTGGGGGGTGTGATGTTCATTAAACTAACAGGTGGAGAACAGGAGCTAGGCCCAGCTCACAAACACACCACCAAAAAGCCTGCAGGCCCAGAGCTTGCTCCTGCTCCCTGCAAACCCACTGGGCTGTGCTGGCTTGTGTGAGGTGGTGTAAGTCTGGAGTTAACATGACAGCAGTGTTCACTTGGCTCTAGGCAGGTGTAGCAGAGATCAGAGCCTGCCTGTGCTCTGTGTTTGGGGTTACCGTGCATTGACTTGGGCTTAGGTGCACACACAGCAAGGGGCACTTCCAAGTCCACTTCCAGTCTCCTTTCCAGGTTCTGCTGAGCCATTTTGTGCATGTGCCAGCTTGACAGATTCATTTCATATTGCCAAATCCTTGCACTCATTTGAGGATTATCTCAAAGTGACAGCAGCCTGCACTCATCAGATTTAACCATTTCAATCTTTCCCGTAATCTAGGTTCTCCCAGAACTGGCTGTGTGTGGTTGCAGGCTCCTCTGGCAGACAAGCAGAGATGCTGGTACTGACTGTGTAGACAATGGGAGTGAAGGACTCTCCCTAGAGCCAAGTTGCCAGAAAGCTCACTGACACAGTCCAGGATCTTAGCCCAAACCCACAACCAGCAACGATCCAATGCTGTAAACAGGGACAGTTGATGCACAGGCACATAATGTGCATATTCCTGGCACTGTCATGAAGCTGGTAATCTGCACCAGGGCAAATGCTGGAGAGCACAATGTCATGAATTGTCTGAGATAGGTCAACTCAGTTCTTCTGCCAGGGCCCAGGTCTCTACAAGCCAAATGGAGGAACCAGCCTGTATAGCTTGGGCTGCAATGAACCCGGCACCCCTGGAGCTCAGAGAGAAGCTGTGTCAATTATCTGATCACACCACTGTTTCACCTGTCAATTCTTAACCTCTTCAAGTTGCCTCGAGAACACCTGCTGATTTTCTGAGTTTTGGAAAATGCTGTTTATTCTACCTTAGGTCTTTAACAAGAAATGGCTTTCCTGGGCCTCTCCTTCATTTTCTATCAAATTTCTATTCCTGAAAAAATGCAGAAAGGACAATGGCCTATGTGAAGCTGAGTTCCATATACCTGAGAGCAGAGTAGGAGCCAAATTGCTGGGAACCATACCATGTATGTGAATGAATTTGCATATAGCTAGAGCTGAACTGGGAGTAGTAGTGAGTGTGTGGTGAATTGTGCAAGGATAGTGTAAGATTGTGCTACAACAGGACCAGGAGGAGAGAGACACACCTCTGATTCTGCACAAAAGAGTTTAAAAGAGGATTTGCATATGTAGTGTGCATATTACTGAGAGTGGAGCAGTAATTAGGAGTAAGTGAAGGTGAAGCTGAAAGAGGAATTTCATGTTCAGTGAAAGATCTTTCCATGTAAGCTATTGTTCAGAAAGGTTATTAGCAGACAGCAGTACAAACTGTCCTGAGCCACATGCTCTGCCTTTGTCTGACTACAGGATTTTTACAAGCCTTTTTTTCTTTGAGAGCTGACAGCATAATAGTCCTGGACAATGCCAAATCATCATCTGCACACTCACTAGGGGAGCTGGGCTTTTATATGAGAGTGAAGAAGATAAAAACAGCACACTCAAAGCAAGACAGAAATGACTGAATAAGGGAATAAGAGAAGAAGAGAGAGATTTAAATGCTGTTTGCTGGGCTGGCTGATTTTTTCTTGCCTTTAATTTTTTCCTCTCCCCTGCTTATTGTATTCTGGGTGTCTTGTTCCCAAACTGTTTTAGTCATTTTGTGCGCCTGTGTTTGCAGAGCAGGAAGGCTCTGGCTTGGAGGTAAATACCAAATAGCTGTTTTAAAATATGGCAGGTAGAAGAGAGAGGAGAGAAGCCCTATATAAGTAAAGCTTAGGACAGATGTTGTGTCTCCTTCCCCAAGCAGCATTTTGCTCCTCACAGAACCTCTACAGACTGCAGTGATGCTTCTCCAGAAGTATTACATATGTGAGATCCCTTAGGTCAGGTCCTTAAACTGGACAGGCAGCCAGTTTCAGTCCAGAAAAGGGACTTGGTTATGATTACTGCCTGCTGGCTAGGACTGGATTCGTGTTGCAAGACTCAGAAAGCCAAACTTCTCTAACACTCAGGCATATTAAGAAAGATCTGCATTCATCAGATTCCCATAGGCAGGCTTGGGTGGGGAGTGTATCTCTTAAGCCTGTGTTCTTCCCCTCTGTTCCCTTATCTCCCTTCCCTGAGGCTTCCTGCACATCCCTCACTGCACAGTTCCCTTTGTAATATGGCAGGAGCTGAGTGACAATCAATCTCCTGCCCCTTTTTGGCCGCTTCCCTTACAAAGATTGCAGAAGCTGTTACAGTCATTAAGAGTGAAAAAACCGGCCATGAAGCGTTTTTGCTGCCAGTCTGTGTTTGGTAGGAGGAGGATTTCCTTCAATCAGAGGGTCCTTAAGTTGCCCCAGATACAGTGTGTGCTGGCAAGGATGGCATCTGGCTTTGTCAGCTCTGTTGAGGGGAACAAGCTCCATATAGTAACCCTGTCATGCAGGAGTAAGGGAACATATTGCAATTTGTGTTGGTAAACCCTTTATGCTGTCGTGTGTTACTATTAAAGATACGACTGTGTCTGGCATTATGAAATGTTCTGGAAATGGTTTAGGACATTTTAGCTCACTGTACCAGTCACATTGTCTGCATGCCTTCAGCAACAAATCCAGCTGCCTTACTAAGCTGAAGTCCAGCTTTACAGAGCTGAAGAAATCATCAAAAATAGCATCATTCTCCTGCATATAAAATCACCACAGGTTTTTTTTTACATGTTTTATCTTAGATTCTTCCAAGGCTAGTACAACTGAGGAGCAGCAATTCTTTTTTCCTAGTGATTAAGATTTCTGTTCCTACCAAGGAGTGAAATACTGCAGCGTAACCATTTAACATGCAGAGAACTGGAAATTCTGCCACGAGCAAGGGGGTTTTGGTGGGAAGGCAAAGAGATATTTGTCTGGATAGCTGCTTTGCCTCTCCCTACTGGTTTGTGAATGGTTGTGAATGTGAGACTGGGGTATCATAGATGGAGAGATTCTGGGTGTCTTTATACACAGCTCTACTCTTTACCTGTATCCTTTTCCAGGCTACCAGGTTAGCTACTCTGGTTGTGTTGTCAGAAGAGTTGGGGATCAGTGTTAGGAACCTGACCTGAGATCTGGAACACTCTCTGGAGACTTTTCTGGCATCTTGTGTTCTTCCTTGGGAACAGTATGCTTTGCAAAGAGCCTCAGTTTTGCTTTATTACTTGATTGCATGTAAAGAGCTTATTAAAAAATGAGTAACAATAAGCATGCAATTAACATTACATTTATTATCATCACAGTCCTGTATTGACTGTTGATGTTTGGCTCAGATACTGACATGCAATTTAAAGATAAATAAATGGACTAAATGAAAATTTCGCTTTTTGAGATTTTTTTTTTTAATATTTCATCAGTACAGCAGATTAATGGTACCATAAAAACTCTTTCTTGGGACTTAGATTGAAATCCAGTAGAAGCTGGTCAGTCTCAACTGATTTTCTAAAAAGACCTAAGGTACTGGGGCTCAGCACTTCCAGAAGCTCTCCTTCTCCTTTCAGGCTCTGACAGAAGAAATAATTAATTTTTCTTGCCCAATGTCCTTTTTGACCTTGTGGCCTGAGCACAGCAGAGACTGAGTATGGGCTACTCTTGGGAAGCTGCCCTCCTGCAAGAGCTGCACAGTTCAAAACCTCCTCCTTACTCCTGCCCCAAACCAGGTGGTGGGATTGAGAAACAGAGGCAATTGAAACAGCTCAGAGCAAAGTGTGCTGGTCTTCACTGTGCTGCTGCAGTGCACAGAATAGCAAGGTGCAGTCAGCCTGCACTCCACCTGCCCATCACTGTGATAGTCCTGAGTATTCTGAGGAGGGTAATTCTTGCCTGTGTTGTGGCTCGTACCCTTGTGGCCTAGGGTCATGACAATGAGTTGAAGAGGGTGTGTGAGAGCAGGACTGCCAGTGTTTACCTGGGTCTTCAGCCAAATGGCTCCTGCTTGCAGAGAAGTTGTGTACTGCACACACAGCAGTCATCCTCCTGGGAGCCATGCCAGCTGAGAGGCTATACCATCAGGAAAGGGTAGGCCACTGCACTCTATGCTCCTGCATAAAAAATTAATTGTATAATCTTTTATTTATCAAAATACTTTAATTTTTTTCTTTATTTTTTCCTTTATTTTTTGCTTTTCCAACATTGCTATCCAGTTCCTGTCATGGTCTTTGCTAGTCTACCCTGAGCAGGTAAACTTTAAAAATTTTTCTGACCATTCTTTTAACTGTGTGGTAGAAAAATCAAAACTGAGGGGGTTCCCATAACTTCTCTGCAGCCTCTCAGCTTCCTGGCCTGCAACCAGAGCAGTCCTTCCCCAGAGCAAGTAGGAAGACTGTTAAATAAGGGACCAGGGGGCTGAGCCAACTCTGTTCAGTGATTTATTTCCTTCTTTCATTTCCTTTAGTGTTCACCTCTAGAGCAGTTTTCTGAACAGGATACAGGGGATACATAGCCCTGAGGGTGCATGGCACTGCACAGTTACTAGCAAGTATGGCTTTGCAGTGCCAACCAGGAGTGCCAGGAATCTTAGCAAAAAAAAATCTGAGGTCAGTACATAGGAATGAAACCCACCTATTTACTGTGCACAGAGTGAGTTGGAAGGAAATTGTCTCTAGAGAGCCCAAAGAGAAAAAGGGATACCTCCCTACCTAACAGCTCCCACTGAAAGCTTGGCTATAGATTCAGGGTTTGCATTGTGCTCTCTCCACTGGCAAGTTGGGATGCTGCTGGGCTCATCAGGGGAGAAAGGAGCTGAGATGAAGGCAGCTCTGCTGATAAGGATGGCCTGTTCTAGCCTCCCAAGTCAGCACTATCCACTGAGAAGGAGGGAGGCAGGCCCTGCGCTGCCCAAGGTTTGTACTAGAAGGGAAGAGATAAGTCAGAGATGAAAAGGAATGCACTGGTCAGTTGTAGTAGCTCAAAATAAATTGCTGCATTCTTCTCAGCAAAATACCTTATTTTGCAACTACAGCCCCCTCCTTCCCCCACACACAGATGCCTTCCTGTCTTCTCTGTCCATCCCTCCTTAAAGCTCTTCCATGTTTGTCTGATGCTCCATTCTGTAGCACCAGCTGAGCATATTGCAAAACATACAGCTGTGATTTGTCACTCAGGCCTTGAAATGCCAGAGATCAGATCCACTCCCTAGAGTGACCTGTGCCATACCCAGAAAGGGGACATGTCACAGCTCTCCTCAGCACCCCTCACTCTCTCTCCATGATGGCAGCTGTGGCAAGGTTTCCAAGAGGTTGGCAATATGTTGCTATATGCAAATTTGGTCTTGCCACCATCTTTTGTGCTTTCTTTGCAAACAAGAAACTTTTTGTCTTATGTGTGTGCCTCTAGTCTCTGTTTCCTCATTCTCCCCCATGCAAATCTCTCCTTTACATCAGCTGGGGTTGTTCCTGATTGCTGGTTTGATTTTTGCCTTTGAGACCCCAGGACTGGGCAGACATCAAAAAGCATGTCCCAGGCTGTTGCAATAGTTATCCTCTAAAGCTTTCCAGCACAGGAGAAACTGAGGCTGTGTTCCAAGGCAGCCCAGGCTGATGAGATCCTTGCTCTAATGCAGATCCAGTTCAAGAGGAGGCAGCACACAGACAGCAGCTTTGAGAAGACCAGCAGAGCTGTGCTGTCCAAGCATTGCCCATCAGAAAAAAATGCAGGGAGCAGCTCGTTGTTGCTGCCTGAGAATAGGGCACACAACTCCTTATTTGCCATATGCCAGTGCAAGGCACTATCAGGGAGCCATCTGTGGGGCTGCACCCAGTTAGTGCTGCCTCAGCCTCTCCCAGAAAGACAGCCTTGGAGTGATGACTACAGAGAAAATAATTATAATGGGAAAACAAACAAACTGAAAAATCTGCTCAGAGCTCCTGCAGCACTGCAGTCTGTTCTGGAAGACTATCATGTCAGAGGAGAGCTGCATTTGACCGATGGAAGCTGATCTGTGTTACACAAAGAACACGTAATGTCATGTTGGATAATATCATCCCTTTCTTGGCGTCTGGGTAAATCTCTGAGCTTTTGATTTCCCTTGGTTTATCCTGCTGTGACAGTTCCCATGCAGAGGCATGGGATAAGCTTCCTCACCTCTACGCTGCTTCAGGGATGATTTTTTTCCTTTATCGGAGCACACTCCAGAAAGACGTTGGATACTGGGCTAAATCTGCCCTCTTAAGATTTTACTTAGGAAAAAAAAACAACGTAAAAGCTTGAAAAAAGCTTAGAGAGATGGTAGGCAGTGCAGAGCTGTGCTCCTTGACCTCATCTCCTGGGCGATGCTGGCTGCAGTGCACTATAGCAAGCTGCAGCAGCTGAGAAAGCAGCTGCCCTCAGCCTGCAACAGTAACACCACCGTTCAAATAAAAAACAGAAATAATCAGAAACTATGTTTGTGACTGCACTGCCTGCGCCCGCTGAGCTGACCTTGCCCTGTGAGGAGCCACAGGACCAATGACAGCCAGTTCATAGTAAGGGAGGTAGGGGAAAGGACTGTCTGGGTGGAGGAAGAAGCAGCACAGCCAGCAGCAGCAGGTTAGGCACAGCCAGGCTTGGTGAAAAGTCACTCTGGATCAGACCCCGGGCAGAACAAGCTGAGGGAACCACAGCTTTCTACCTGGTGGGAGTAGGTTTTGTTAAGCCTCACTTGGAAATGTTCTCTTTGCTTCTCACCAGGAAAGAGGTGTAGCAGCCAGGGGAGCAGAGTGTGTCTGCCAGCATGGGAAGGAGAACCAGGAGGAGCCTGCCGAGGGAAAGGGCTGTGAATCAGCAGCGTACACTCCCTGAGACACAGGAGGGCCATCAGTGGTGCTGCTCTCCATTGCTTTTCCACACTGCCCAAGAGCTGTCCCAGCCACAGCTGAGGGCTGGTAGACACACAGGAGATGAGCTTGGGCTGTGCCAGGCTTGGCATGCAGTAGGGCTGTGTTCTTGGGATCAGGAGGTGTGATGGCACCAGCTCAAACCTCTGCCAGCAGCTGTCACCCTGACCCCACAGGGGCTGTTTTAACCATGCAGGCCTTGCCCCTGCTCTGTGTCTAAGCTGGACTCTCCACCTGAGGCCCTGGGAGATGGGAGCCATTGTACTGGCCTGACACTGGGACAAGGGGCTCCCTGGACACTTCTGCCTCTCCACTAGCATAGGGAGACAAGGAGACAAGATGCCTTGCTCAGGCCAAGCATGTTATTTTCAAAAGCCAGTGCCAAGTGAGACAGCTATCAGGGTCTCCATGCTGTTCTAGATCAGGGCTTGCATCATGTTTGGGAAGCTACCAGAAGCTCATTCTGAGCAAAGGACATGGCCCTTTCCCTTTGTTTGCAGTCTTCCTCCAGCATATAGCACTTCTACCTGCATCCTTTTCAGTGCAAAAGCAATACCTCAGCAAAGATACTCAGTTTAGTCTTCCTTTCTCTGCCTGCCTATCTTTCAGCTCTTCCCTTCCCTGGGCCAGCAGCTCAGCTGCAGGACAGAGCAGGTCCTTAATGTGTAGAGCAGGTAGGAATACCCACATGGAATTTTAGGGACAGCACTGAGGATGGAGGCATATAAACCTCATCCTTCTCCTCTGATGGCCCTGGCAGAAGGAAAACTGTTGCATTACACCAGCATTTAAGAAATAATAATAATTAAAATCTTTCTGATGAACATGTTTAATTTCCTATTCTAAAAAGCTGCTAAGGCAGCGCCTTTCGTTCATTAGCATATTTGCAAGGTTAATGTAGTGTACTTAATAAGATAAATAATGCTTGTCATGGTATTTCAGGCCAATTGTAAGGGGAGGGGATAAAAAATACTTTGCTTAACATCTTAAGTTTTTGCCTGGTCAACTTTAAGTTAACTGCAGAGCTACCACTGAGTGTTACAGTGTGTTGTTCACTGTTCTCCTTGGCAGGTGCTCACCAGCACTAGCAGAGGGTTAAAGGAGGCTGTCAAAGCACAGATGGCTTGGGTGAGCTTGAAGTGGACTCTTGGTGTCTACTGTTATAGACATCACTTTGGGAATGTGCTTAGGAAAGCACCAGAGCCATAAAAGTTTAAAGGAAAAGGATATGGGATCAGGGACAACGTCTGTGACTGTGCAGGAGACAGCAGAGGTACCTACCTGCAGGAGAGGGTCTGAGGCTACAAACAAGGATGGCAAGCAGATGGCAGCAGTAATAAACAGTGACTGATGCAGTGGGGCCACAAGGCTGGAAGAGGTAGTAGTGGTCCTCTTATTTTTATGTCCTACTTCAACTCATAGTTTAATACTTATTTTCGCATGAACATCCAGAATCAGGGAAGCATTTGAAAAATCCTCATGTAAGACACCATGTATGGGCCATGGGAGACAATCATAAACCTGCTTCCAAGCTGCCAGCCCTGGGCAAGTCTCAGGTAATGATTAGCAGAGAGCCCCTGTGTTCCTAATGGCTTCTCTTGCCTCCTCTTCTGCAGAATGATTGCTTTCTTAGGCTTTTTCATAATGTACAGTAAAAGCTGCTACATCCTTAGATAAATGAGGCCACAGTGGGCAAGGAAGAAAGAGGAAAGAACTTTCCAGGCAAACAATCCAGGGCACCTGGCTTGCTACTCCCACATGCCCTTCCTTTCTCTCCCCTCCTCCCCCAGACCAGTAAAACAGACCAAACACCTCATTATTTTCTCATAATGATGAGGAGAGGGAGAGAGAAACATGCAAAAAAAAAAAAAAAACCAAACCTGCTGGTATTTTCTCTATAGGAAATTAATAAATAGATGTGCCACGCAGATACTTGTCACAGTGAAAGGCTGGGAGGATGGGTAGATATTTAGCTGGCTTAAAATGCTAGGCCAGTATCATGAAGGAAAGGACAGACAGCAGAGGCAGCTGAAAGATAAGGGGGTGTGTGGGGGTGCAAGAAATAAAATGGGGAAAATAGAAAGCACAGTGGGGGAAGAAAGACACTGAGAGAAACTGAAGGAGGAGAGAGATATGAGTGAGGAATGAACAGGATGGCAAAGCAGATACAGCAAAAAGACAGATGAGTTTGGCAGAGGGTGGAAGGAATAATATGTTGTTGTAGGTGTTCAAGGGGGGTGGTAGCCAAGGGGTGGAGGACCAGCTACAGTGGGTAGATTGATTTTGATGTTAGCTATATTGCAGGTCAAACACAGTCCTCACACCACATCGGCTCCACATCTGTTTCTTCTTCTGCCTACCTGTCAGCCCCCCACTGTGTCCTAGATATTTTGGCTGGAGCCCCTCCCAGGCTTGGCCCTGACTGTCTGTCAGCCCTGGGGGGGAGCCCAGAGCCCCAGCTGAGGCACGTACCAGCCCATGTGCCCTGCAGCCCCAGTGAGCCCAGGGGCTTAGGGCAGCCTTACAGAGCTGTCAGGAGCCCGAGCAGGTCACCACTGGAATCCTCCTCTCCTGCCTCATTCCCCAGCCAGACTGGCAGCTGGAAACCCATCCCACAAAGGGAAAGGAGCTTTAAGTGCAGCACCCAGTGTCAGAGAGACTCTGGGGCAAACCTGACACACTGTCCAGCTGGAGGGATGTGAGGCAAGCCATCCCACCCCACGGGACACCTATAAACTGGAGATGGTATCAGGCTGCCTTCCTGACATGGGGAAAGGGCTTCCACAGCAGCTCTGCAGGCTTAGCCTCTCCAGTCATCTTGTTCCTGTGTTTTTGGCCTGTGAGGATGGCCTGTGTCAGGCCAGAGGAGCCATCTCTTCAGCCTCATCTCTGCAAGTGGTGTTGCTTAGCTGACCCTGTTGTACTGTGGGAATTTCCCTTTGCCCTGGGCTGCTGGACCCAGATGCCAGGCTGGAGGAACCCCACATTGTGGCGTGGTGCAGCTCATGCCCCCAGACAGCAGCCCTGCATCCCACCAGCTCACCTGGCTGAGATGCACTCATCATCCTCCAGCACAGGGCAAATAGCCCTTAATATCAGAGCCTGCTGCCTTTGCAGTGCTGCAGTGCATTACTGTCTGAGAGCAGCACCAAACCAGTGCCCTGCCTCCATCCCAGCTGGTGGATTCTTTCTGTCTCTGGGGTGCTGCAGATAGAACGACTTAAAACTGCAAAAGCAGCTTTGCTTCCCTGCCCAAGTGCTGAGCAGCCCTACAGGGCCTTGGTAAAGGTGTGCACCACCAGCCCAGGAGAGATCAGTGTGTCCCAGTGCCTGAACAAGGAGGGGTGGGCTGGGCTGCCCTGGGAAATGGTGGTGCCAGTGTGGTGTCTTGGAAGCTGCTTGGCTGAGTGCTGTTCACAGCGTTCCTGGGGGAGAGCACTCCCCTCATCGCTCTGCTGATCCCAGTTGCATGGTAACTGTGACTGCACTGAGGGATAAACACCTCAGTCACAGCCTCCCTGTTCCTTCACTCCTCTCCTATCTGCTGACACCCATTGGTTTGCAATCATCTGCTCACTCTTTTTCAGTTTATTCCTCTTGCCTCCCCTCCACATTTGCCCCATCCTGTTTCTGTCCTCTGTGAATAATGCTTGGCAGTGTAGTGTGTTGCCATAGAGGAATTAAAGCTGCTCTAGGCAGTTAGCCACTTATCTAGGAGAGGATCCTGAAAAGCAAAGGAGGAAAAAGAAAAGAAAATCAAGGTTTTCTCCATTTCCGTCTCCTTAGTGCTTGCTAGGCCTCTTGGCAGAGCTGGGAGCAGGGTGCCTGGGGAACAGGGTGAAGCCCCAGG
>VZRX01004397.1:0-44063 GCA_013398075.1 Notiomystis cincta | reverse complement strand
CTTGAAAAATTAGTGAATCACCAGGAATCTCTTCTACTGTCTCACTTTTACAACCAGTGTTATACCTATAATCAGGATTTTTAAAGGCAAAGGAATGAAGTTCATGAGGCAGAGGATGATGGGAACCTCTGCTCTAATAAATTTTTGACATAGATATCAAAGAATAATCAGAAGAAAGTCAGGATCTTGGAAAGCAATATGATTTTAGTGCACATAGGAAGAGGTGGCGAGGTTTCTTTTTGCACTTGGCACAGTGAAATATTGGCAGTTGCCATGAACTCTCCACCCTGGGTGTAAATAATTAAAAAGGTCCTATAAGGTCCTATGAGGACAGGCTGAGAGTGTTTGGCTTGCCCAGGCTGAAGAAGAGAAGACTCCAGGGAGACCTTAAACCCCCTTCCAGTACCCTAAAGGGAGTTAAGAAGAGAGTTGGAGAGGGAATTTTTACAAGGGCATTTAGGACAAGGGGGCATGGCTTTAAACTGAAAGAAGGTACCTTTAGATCAGCTCTAAGGAAGAAATTCTTCACTGTCTGAGTGTTTGAGGCACTGGAAGGCCTGCCCAGAGAAGTTGTGGATGCCACATCTCTGGAAATATTCAAGGCCAACCCAGGTGGGGCTTAAAGCAATCTGGTCTAGGTGAAGGTCCATGGCAGAGGGTTGGAAATAGATGATCTTTAACGTCCCTTCCAACACCAAACATTCTGTGGCTCTATGGAGTTAGTCATCTAGAGCCAGTGACTTTCTGTGCATACAGAGCATCTAATAATACTCTTAAAACCCATGACAAATGCCAGCATTATTTCCCATGCAGGTGGTTGCTACAAAGAAGCAGTTAGGAAGACGACCGGTACCTTTCCTTCTCTTCCATGTTTTAAACTGCAGGGGGAAATGGCAATATTTTGGTTGGAGATAAGTATAAACCAAACCCTAAGGTGTTGACAACCCAAAATGCTTGCATTTTGAACTAGCATCTAGATTTGTATCTTGGATATGATCCCTGGCTTTACTTCTTTGAACAGTAAATCTTTTTCACAGTTTAAACTGTGAATATAATTTAGCATTAATGTACCGTGGATGTCTCTCATATGGCCAAAAGGGACAAGTTATGTGTCGGGGTTGGAGCAGAGAGACTTATCACTGTGTTGGCAGGATCTTTACTGCTGGAACACTAAGTCCAGAAATCTAAAACATGTGAGACTTGGAGTATATTTAAGTCTGAAAAAATAAAGTATGTTCATACATCTAGCAATAGCTACCCCATACTGGTGTATAGATCATGTGAAGTGTTTCAGATGTAGAACAGGTGCTGCCTTAGGGTGGTAGAGGAGGCAGAAGAGCATCTGCAGTGAGGAGCCAGTTCCTGTGGCTACAAGGTCTCCCCCCATTAGGGGTCCAGCAATGAAGAGAGATCCTGGTTCTGTTTCAAGGTTCCTTCTTGGGAAGGTTGTTTTTCTTTTCTCATCAGCTGTAAAAAGAGGAAGAAAAAGGTTTTCACTGTGTAAAATTGTTTACGGATAGAAAACTGAGCAGGAGTTCTCTGCGTGATACAGCCTTGTTAAGCAATGGTCTGCTTTTCCTCCTGTTGTCTTAATGGGGAAAGAAGGAAAGAATTAGCAATCCCCTGATCTGAACAGTAGAATTATGGCTGTGATTCACTACAAGCAAAAACAGCTAACCATTTCTCTGCTATTTTTAATTTTGCATTTGAATTGTGGTGTATGTGAAACACGAGATAGGGTCTGAATTCCTAGGAATAACTTCATTTCTGCAAGTGTAGCAGAATTGCCAGGAATTGGAGAAAAACTGCAGACAGACAATCTGATTTTTACAGGACTGAAGAGTCCCTCCATTGTTTTGCAATTGATCTTACCTGTTGGTGGTGTAAGGGAGGGATGCCCAAGGTCAGAACAAGCCAGATTTCTGAGTTTTGCTCGAGTTTGATCTGTTATTTTTTAGCATAGTCTGTGTTTTGATCTGTTTTTGATCAAAGCAAACTGTGCCTCTCCTTTCTATTATTTCTTTATTTCTTCTTTTTTTTTTTGAGGGGTGTCACTATTATTATTGCTACTATTGCTATTATTATTACTAGTTTGCAGTGGTTTTTTAGTCATCTGTGTTCAGTTCTCTTGAGAGCAATGAAAAGAAATCAAACTGCTTTTGTGAGTTGTGGCAGAAGAGTGCAAATAGATTGATTAAAAACGCTGTTTCTTTTTTTAATTTAAACAGAGCAGAGGCTTGTGGGTAATGTGCATAATGTATGCTCGGTGGTAACAAGGCACTATGGGGAGAGGGGAGGAAAATGAGGGAGAAAGAAAAAAAAAAAGGAAGTGGAGCCAGTGTTGTTCTGCCTTTAAACACAAGATTGATTTTACATTTTCCCTGTGTGTCACTTTCATTACTAGCAAATTAATCCTTCTCTCTGAGGCTTGAAACTTATTTCTGGGGTTTCTCATAAGAAAATAGCTTTTGGTGTGCTACCTGTTCTTAAAAAGGGAGCTCGGAGCTTGGCTATGAGCACAAGTTGCACCCATTTAACCTAAGGTGTAATTTTAAAATTGACCCTGTTATAGAGGTGCACATGACTGGCTTATTATGATTTTTACTTTACTTTGAAACTGCCTGTTCTGGAAGAAACACAACACTCTTGAAATGATAGGAGAATGCTGACTAGAGGACAGGTAGCATCACTTTAACTAAATCGATAAAAAGTTATCCCTTCACAGCTATTTCACCTTGTTCAGATAAAGAAGGCAATTACAGAGACCTGTGGCCTGAAGGATCAAGTCCTCAGCAAACCCTCCTGGGAGGAGGTTGTGAGATGTTTCTGACACTGATACTGCTCTGTAGTGCAGCTTCTCTTCGAACTGTGAGGGTCTGCAGGCTGATGTGCCCCAGGGAACTCAGGGAGCTTCCAAGCCTGGTAAAGGGGCAGATTCACTGAGCACTCATTTTAGGACAATAATTCCAGACAATTAAATGATTAAATAATTGGACTGCCGAAACATGCAACTCTAGTGCAAGTTGAGCAAACCAGTTGGATGCTGTTGGGTTTCTAGCAAAATCATAATGCTGCTTTGTGGGGCTGCTCTCTCTTCAGTCCTCAGGTTATGGTACCATGTGTAGAAATTTGGACTTGCTTTATTTCTGTTTAAATTATCTGTTATATCTAGAGCTTATATCATCTATGCCTCATTACAGCAGAATTCCTTTCAGGTTTCAGTGTTTTTTTGCAAGTTGGACATTTTTCAGATCCAGAAGATTACATGTATGTTCCTTTACAGTCTTTGGTCAGTCAAATCATTGACTGTTTACCAAAACCTGCTGCTGCTTTGTCTCTTTGGATGCCTCTGATGAAGTAAGGGGGCTGTTCTGATTAATTTCTGGCTCAGAAAACTGGAGGGCAATCCAAAGCCACTTCTTTACCTCAGTTAACACTGACAGTTTCATTTCCATTTGAGGTGAGTAGGTGTGCCACAGCCTGCCTCATCCTTTGAGGGTCACTTGCCAGGTGTGGCTGAGGTCTGTCCAGATCCATGGTGCCATAATGGGGCAGCAGTGTGAGATCTCTGTGGCTGCCTGGTGTCCAGCTTAGTGCAGCAGCGATTTTTCATCATCAGTTGCTGCCACAGAATGTAAGTGTGAGAGTACAGTCTTTGGGGCTGACCTGAGCAGTCCTGTCGACAGCAGTCACTGGTAATTAGCTGGGAAGGAGTGGGAAGAAGGGCTCCATCTTTCCTGCTGAATATCAAACAGCATACAAAAACAGCCAGTTGAAGCCACAGTGAGGACTTGCTCCTATCAGTGGAAATCCAGCACGTTCTATCTGACCAAAGGTCAGGTGTTTGGATTAACAAACGAAAGGCATGCCAGGTGCAAGAAGGAGAGTAACTGTTTTTAATATCAAAAGGAGTCCTATTTTTTCTTTTTCTTCTGAAAACTCTACTGGCAGCATTTCAAGTTGCTTAGACCATGTTTCAGTGAAAATTACTTCCCACTTTTCCTGTGCTGTGGAGTGGCCAACTCTAATGGAGGATCTGGTATGTGATTAGGTTTCTTAAGTGGGAGGCAGGGGAGTGCATCTGCTTACAGAATTATTGTTAAAGTGAGGAGCTTTTGGGAGTTCTCTGCAGGAACTCTGGATTGTTGGAAGCATTCCATCAGATTTGTCAAAAATACTCACATTCTGAAAAACTGCAGTCTTTACTGCTGCCTTTTGGATTTACTAGAGCCTTGAGCAAGCCATTGGTTTCTCTTTGAGCATGCACTTGTTTAAATACATCCCTGCAGAACAAAGGGAGAGACATGGCCAGGCCATATTTATTTCCATTTTGACTGACTTAAGGGTACCTGTGAACATCTTCAGGACTTGTTATTGCTCAGTGAACAAGAGCTTGTCAGAAATGTTGGGCTTATTATCAGTTATAATTGCCCTTTTAACTCCTGCATTAGCAGAGGACAATCTTGTTTTTCATGCTTCAAACAAGTGCAGTTGGGAGTGAATAGATCTTCACACTGACACCTAGGATCCAGCTCTGCTCCCTGCAGAATAACTGGCAGAAAATCCCAAAGATTATTTTCTGTGACAAAGGAATCTCAATTTGGATCAGTGGCATGGTTTTAGGTACACTGTACTAACCAAGGGGCTCCTGAAAGAATGGAAAATTTTATAGGCCTTGATTGATGCAGGAATGCCCCAGAAGACAGCAGAAGAGAGGACAATGTCCATGTAGTGGTACTTATGCAGTGGACATGTGCATGGGTGTAGGAGTGACCTGTCTTTGATCTGGTTTGGGAGATCAGGGACTGCTGCAGGGCAGGAGGGAGAACACTGACAGAGCTGGAGGGCTCTGGGATTTACCCACAGTAGTCAAGTTTGTACCTCATATGGTATAAAGCTTGATTTTTCAACTACTAAAGGCATCAATTTTGTAGACTAGGCAGAAAAAATATAAATGCAAATATCACAGAGGTTGGAGGGAGGAGGAAAAGGAGTGTTATGCTGGTTTGTTTATCAAGAAACAGAACTTTCCTGGGACACAATACGAAACTACAAGCCTATTATCCTACTGCTTTCCCTGCTCCAGCACCAGCTCTTTTCTTTTCCAGGTGAGGCATTATTGTGTTAATACTTGCAGGAGGAGGGAAGAAATGAGTCCAAATGCCCCTGTTTGAAATGTCCTATCAGTGCATAAAATATGTCTGCGGATTTGAGAATTACGCTGACTTCACAACAGTAAATTTCAGATAAATAATTTATCTCCTGCAAACACATTTCTGTGCTCTTACACATCCATTTGTTTCTGGAAAGCAGCGGGGGTGTTGGGGAGGCAGAAGTGATTGGTGCTCGCTGGGGAACTTTCCGTGGAGCTGCCTGTAGCTTGGGTGTTGTTGGCCGCTGGAGGTAGGGTTTTGTTCTCACAGCCACCAGCTCCCACATCATAAATAAAGCCATTTTGGAAACAGGAGGCACCTTGAGCTAAAACTGGCATTTCTCACAATATTGGCAGATCAAGCCAGCAACTGTTGATTTTAAATGTTTAATGAGCAATATGTTGCTGATTCTGATCATAATGTTGTGTTTGCCTAACCTTTCTCAATGTGCTCCCTTCTGCTGTATTGCTGGCATGTTTCCAGGAGAGGAGGAAAGGGAAAAAACACAAACCCCACCACAAAGGGTGAAGCAGGGCAGAGAGAAGAGGGAAATGGAATGACTTAAGGAGAAGGGGCATGAAAGGCAGGGATAGAACTTTACTAACAAGAAGAAACAGCAGCTAGATGTTGATGCCATGTCAGAGTATTAAATTGGGGATTGCGCAGAAAAACAGCTTTTCCCTGCAGAGGTATTCATACTGAGAGAACTGGAAAAGAAAGGCTGGTTGCTAAAAGGAGATGGACAGGAAGAGCTGTGTGGAGATGAGCCCCTAACCAGGGAGCCTCATGAGACTATTCAGTGTGTTGTTTAAAAGCAGGTGAATTGAAAGAGAAGCAGTACTGCACACATCAGTAAGATGCTCAGTCACTTTCCTGCCAAGCTTATAGAAAGCTCACTGTAAAGACCATCTCCAGTATGCTGTATTTTTTCCAGTTTGTTTTTGTTCAGCTTCAAAACCCTGCATGGTTCAGCATAAGCCTGTTTGACACTGGGTTTTGGGGTGAGCTACTGAGAGGCTTAGAAACATGAGTGGGTATCTCAGGATACAAAGGAAGCTTCATTGGCCAACAGAGTCAGGAGCATGCAATGGAAACAGAGAAAGGCTGCTTTTGTAGTACCATATAGCAGCTGGTTTTGCTGCTGCTCCCATCCTGGACTAGACCCTCCCTTTGCTGGTGTGGGTACTGACCATTGCTTGCTGTAGAAGACTGAGCTCTCGCTCAATACATACCATGACTCATGTGCTAGCCAAACTGCAAGGCTCCAAATACTGGAAACTGAAGTCTTTTGTTTTCTGGACAGACAGGTTTTGGGCAGCAGGGTCAAATACTTCCTACTCGAGTGCCTCAGCAGGAGTTATCCAGAGAGTTATAAAAACATGGAAGATTTTTGTAACGTGTTGATTGGGCTCTTGAATGAGACCAGGCATTTTCTCATCTTTTCATTACTACCTGTTTGGCTGATCTTTAAATCAATGAGTGCATGCCAAACACTCACTGTCCTATTAGAAAGACATTTCTTGTTTTACATGATGGCTTATTTATTGCTTCAATTGTATGTGCAGCACAGTATATATTGTCCAAAAGGGAGATACAGTTACCAGGTCAAACTCAGCAAGGGAGGATTTTTCTTTCTTTTAATGAGGAGAATATCAATTTTGCAGTGCTTGTTACGCTTTCATTTCAGGCTGCTGCATACAAATTCTGTTATATAAAGTTGACCACACACAAATAGATGTATGGAAAAGTGTGTGTTGAGACACTGTGAGACAGAAGTGGAAAGAAACGGGACACATAGGACTTACCTAAGAAGAAAGGGCAGTGGTCCACCCAGGCCACTGTTTGTCCCGCAGCAATAACAGAATTTTAAGGATCCTTTATTTATATAATTGATTGATTCATTGTTTTTCCTTCATGGATAATCTATCACCTCCCTGAGTTACTTACTTAATTATCAACAAGTGAGAGTGAAGCATGGATATATATTCCAAACTAAATTTTCAGTTTTTGAGATCAGGTATGTATGGGATTGCTGGATTGACCTTCTCTCTCTCTCTGTTTGACTCCCTCTTTTATACCACCATGGTATCTTCTGTTGTTTTCTTACTTTCTTGTTTATGTGCTAAGCATCAAAGCTGCAACATGCAAAAAAATTTTAATTAGCCTTGAGCCTTCCACTAGGGTCCTCAAGAACAAACAGGCACAGGCCTTCACCAGTTCAAATCAAACACATCTTCAGTGGGTCATCTTCAAGGAAATCTCCAGGAGCCCGACTTCTTTAAGTGAAGTTCTTTGCTGCCAACACCTCCAAGTGATTTCTCTGTAGCTGTAGCATATTCCTTCAGCTGTAGCATATCCCTTCAGCTGTAGCATATTTTTTTTACCTTCTTTGCTCCCCACCCCCTAGTTCAGTTCTTTACAGCTCTGAAGTAAAAGAATGAAGTCTTTTCCAGCCATGTGGTACAATATGGCATCATCCCCCTTAAAGCAATTGCTGTGTAACAGACAGCTATAAAAGCAAAACAAAGCTGCAAGTATGAGAACTCTTCTCCTAGATGTTTCACCAATACACTATTCCTGCATGAATGTTGTCATTACAGTAACTCAACTGAGTTACAGTCAGGTTTCAGTCTTCTGGACATATTTACAGGTGGAAGGAAAAAAGGGTTCAAAGATAAAAAAGAGAAGAATTGGGGAAGGAGAGGAGGGAGACAGAGTAAGAGGAAAAACTGAAAAGACAAAAGAGGTATGTGAACTGAAGAGGGGAGAAAAAGGGTGAGAAACTTGAAGCAGGGCTGTGATGGGTGAAAAAGCAGGAGACCTCTGGGATGGCAAGGTCTGAGGCTGAGAGCTCTTCTTGGCAGAGCAGAGCTCTGCAGAATGCAATATAATCTCTATCAGGGCCCTTCAGTTTAGAGGCATATAAATGGAGTGGGTTTTATTGCAAATTCTGGTTAATAACTTTCTCAAAGGGGAAAACTTCTGTATTCTCTTTGAAATACAATTTCTTGTCTCATAAATTGAAACAGCTGTGACTGTTCCCTCTGCACACAATTTTTTTTCATCTTCTGCCTTTTTTGCTGGGTGTATGCGTATGATTTTGCTTAATGATTTTTCTCTGCAGAAGAGACCCAGAGTGTGGTGCTGTATACAGGTTTGTGATCAGTGTCTTTGCACAAGCACAAGAAAACTGCCTTGGGCATTTTCTGCTTTTAGAGAGGAACAAGTGTTAAGCTATTAGTCTGAATCTAACTTAGACTGCATTTCTCCTGAGAAAACTCAGTAAGAATTTCTGCAGCCTCATTCCCTAGAAAGACTAAGCTGAGATTTAATCTATCACCTAGACCAGGCTCTGGGCTTGGACCTGTAAAAGCTGCATGTACCTCCAAAGCTACCATGCAGAAAGCAGAGCAAAGAGTATAGGTGAGGATCTTGACAGGCTGTATTCCTGCCTCATCTCTTAAGGCATTGCTTCCTGCACTGGGATGGTGATGGGCACCACAGTGCAGGTTTTCCTGCCGGGAAAGGGGAGCAAGACCATTTTCCTCCTTGTGACTCTAAGCAGTGCTAGATATTCTCTGCCAGCATCAAACCATCTCTGTCTCTCTGAGGACCCCTAAATGTCTCTTCTTTCTTTTTTCTTTTTCTTAATTGAAAGAGCCAAGATTGCCTTTAGGCTTGTGCAGGTATCAACCACTTTTGAGGATGACGGAGTGTACAGAAACACAGAGAGGGAGTCAAACCTTCCTGTCTTCAATTCACTATCTGCTCTCAAGCTAAAGTGGTCAAATCCCTAAATCATTAAACAAGTGATATATGAGTTAACATAGCATGCTGACAGGACCAGTATGCACAAATGTCCCGAGGAGGTTCAAATTCAGAGGGGCTATCCGTCACCTTCAGCCAATTTCTGTTTGGAAAGAGCTCAGGAAGGCTTTGAGATTCAGTAAAGAAATACCTGAATAGGTGTCTCAGTATCTCAGTTTTTCATTTCTCCATCTCTCTCCCTTGAGTCCCTACAAGTGCCTCCAGCTGGAAGAGATAAGGGTTGTAGCAAAAGCCAGAATTCTTCAGATCTGAGTGCAGAACTCTTTTCCCTTATGGCAGACCTCAGCCTTCTCTTTGTATATAGCAGATGAGAACCTATTTGGGCAAGCTGAGTGTTCAGAAGATCAAGAGCAGCAAAGCTATTTCTCCTGTTGGGTAAGGAGCCAGATGTGTTGTCTCCAGCAGGTCCGGCTTCATCTCCATCTCCTCTCGCAGCAGCTTCCTGCTGCATTCCAACCCATGGGCTCCCTCCCATGCCTGCATCCAGAGGCCCAGCTCCACTGTGTGACATCAGCTCTGCCAGTGCAGCTGGGACATGTGTCCTTTGCCCATCAGAACAGATTTTTAAGTGAGGGCACCAAAACCTCAAATCACCCCAGTGACAAGTGACAGGCTCTTTCCTCCCTGAGCCTCTTGGCGACCACACTGACCTCCACACAAACCACAGTGTGCTCACAGCAAGAGCCTAGGGGATGAAGAGGAAAAGAAATTCATAGGGGCTCTTCTAGGGCCACCTGGAAAGTGCTGGAGATTATCTTCTAGGTCTCCTGCAGTGCTGGAATTCTGGGGGTTGGGACTGTGGCTTCTCTATCGTTTTGCTCCATGAATTGCAGACTTTTCAGAGGAGCTTTCTGTGTTTGAGAAGGTAGCAATAAGAGCACTTGTTTGTCTAGAAATGGGATAGCTATTCATGTGGTGTATTTTATCTGCTTTTAATGAGATGAAGCAGGCAAAAAGTGAGGAGGAGGAGCCAGCACCAAACATTCCCACTCCATCCCAAGCCCTCACCACCAAAGGTCATGGGAACCTACCTTTTTTCTCCTTGTATGCCCATGCATGTATACACAGCATGTAAGTGTCCAAGGCCCTCAGTGATACTGCCAACAGCCATGAATTGCCTGTGAGCAGGGAAATTGTTTACCACAGATCAATATAACAGTAATACATCTGGAAAGCTCTGGCCTCAGTTACCCCTTGTATGTTGTATTCCCAGCCAATACTAACTGCATTCCTCACTGCTTTCCCATGGCAATTCACCTTGCTCAGAGCTCTGCTTGTTTGCCCTAACCCTCTGCATCCCCTCATTCCTTTTTAATCAAACTTCCATCTCTATCTCATGCTCTGTGTCTCTTTCTTTATTTATTTCCTTTTTTGCCCTTTTCTGTCCTTCTCCTGAAGACTTGGGTCTCACAAACTATTTTCTCTATGTAACTTTTTAAATTATTTGTTGTCTTGACAGCTCTTACGCTGTTCTCCATTCTCTTCTCTGTTCTCCCCTCTCCTTCCTTGCATCCCCCTGTATATGCAAGCTCATACTGCCTGAAAATTATCTCAAGACCTTCTACTCCTGAAGTAGTGTGAAAATAGAGTCTGCAGGTGAATTTGCCATTTTAATATAGTTAACATTCCTCCCCTCTTTCAGCTGTTCTGCAACTGCAGACTGCTGAGATTAGTGGCATAAAATCCCACCAGGATATTGACATAACCTACAAGCCAGGAAGTTGTTTTAATCAAACCCAGCATCCCTTTTGGAATGCTGGACTTAGAAATACAAGGACAGCAGTTTTGAGAGCAGTTGAGAAATAAGTGTTTAAAGAGAAGGTGGTTGAAAACCTGGGTTTTAATATTATTTCAATACTTGATTGTCAAAGTTGCAGGATTTTATTTTCCCTACTGAGTCCTAGCCTATACAGAGTAGTCAGACAGAGTACTGGTGCTGGAGAGGTGATAGAAAGGAATTTGATTGAAATTCTGGTTATTAAGAAATGCTATTATCCAGTAAAAGTGGCAGAGAGCCTCAATCCAAGAGGCATAGGTGATTACTGTGGATGAATTCTTAGTCCTTGGAGGCCACGTGGGAGGGCACAATTGTGGTCTTCCCCCACCCCCAGTAAAACTTAGAGCAGCCTTGGAAAAGCCAACCATAAAAAAAAAAATGTCTGTTGTGTTCTTTGGAAAGCAGAGAACCAAAGAAAGAATAGAAGATACCCCAAACTATTTGTCAGCCTCTAACTCCACCTCTCTTTGTTTCCCTCCCTCTGAAACCCACATAAAGCAGTTTGTGTGTTATGGTGATGAGACAAGGGGAGATTTCTGTCCCCAGCTGGTGATCAGTTTATTCACTGAAGTATGAGGATTGATAGCACTTGTCACTAATAGCCCAGCTAATATAGCTGCAGATGCTACATTTAATCATATAAACTGTGAGGCACAATGGCAGAACAAGGGCCTCTGGCCTACACCACTGGAAAAGGAAGGGGAGCAGATTCCTAAAGGGCTAGTGGAGAATTGCAGTGGTCCTGCACCCCTGTGACAGGAAAAAGAAGATGTGTCATGCTTCTGCATGATATTCTCTGCAGGGGTCTGTGTCCATGCACATGTGCAATTCACTGAGTGCACATGAGGGAACCAAACAAAAGGATCTTGTGCATGAGATCAAGATATGTGCAGGAGAAAGCAGGGAGCTCCATCACACATAGAAGAAATGAAGGGAATGGTCACATTTGGCTGTCTTTCATAACACCATATTTCTGACAGCTTTGTCTTGATGTCTGCAGCCAAAAGGAGTCAGAGCATTTGAGAAGATGTGGTGCTGTCCAGCAGCAGGGAGCAGCTTCCATGCAACTAAGACCAGAGCCCTTCAGCAAGGATTCTGTAGAGTGGCAAGGACAATTTAGGGAGAAAAAAGGGAAGGTTTGGGCTTCTTATGGCCCCCATCATCAAATGGAAGCCTTGCTCCCCTTCTGCTTTCCAGGAGAGTTTGAAACCAAGTGTTAGAGTTTTTCAGCCATTAAGGAGGGGTCTTCTCCCAGCTGCCAAATGTGCTGTGTCACAGATGTGCATGAGGCTACATGGATGCAGACACCATGCAATGCTTGGGAGGCAGATGATACTCTGTACTTCAGTCCTCCACGTGCAGGACCACAGACACACCCTGTGCTCATCCTCTCACCCTCTTCCATGCCTGCCAGCCTTCCTCCCTGCACATCCTCACCTTCATGCTCCATCATACTTCCCACGCCCATTATTCCACGTGCTTTTTCCACCAATCGTACACATATGTGCAGAGTCTGATCCTCAGGCACCCTTTCACCCCCCTCCATTTCCTCTTTCATCCCCACAGTCTTTGGCACTGCTTTCCTTACGATGCTCAGCAGCTCTCACCCACACACCCAGCTGGTACTTGTGTGTGCTCAGCAGGCTCTCATGTTCTCTCTCTCCCAATGCCCAGTGCTGTAACCAAGCTGTTACTTGTTCAGATCAGTCATGTGTGTGTCCTGTCAGACACACATCTGCAGTCAAGTGGCCCAGAACAAGACCAGCATGTATCAAGGTTAAAAATGAATATGCCAGGAATGTCCCTCTTCTCTAAACTCACACCCTGATATCACAGCCCCCAGGGGGATCGGTTTGTGGTGTAAAGAAAGCTGTTTGTGGTTTTCATTGCAGGAGAGCACAGGGGAGGAAAGTCCAGCCCAACACCTAGCCCTTCAAATGAAGAGACTTGTCAAGTATGCAACTGTGGCAGGGATTTGAGAAGCAGTAAATTTAGCAGCACTCACTTCCACTGACAACCTGTCATATGCTTGAAACATAAATAGTGGTGGAGACAAATCACTGCTGTTTTCGTATTAAGCTTTGGCCCACTGGCCCTCTAGCTTGCCAGCAGAATTCCTACCTGGCCTGCTTGTGTGCCTTGTCTCAGGGACAGATTTGCCTCCCCGTTACAGGCTTTGGAAGAATCAGGACAGGAATTATCATGCTTTATTTCCTAGGTGTCCTTGGTGTCTGGGTACTTGCTCCTCAGCTGATGGATTTGTCTCTCAGGCTGTGTGCTGCTGGCACCTCCTATTGCCACCCAAGGTTGAGGAAACATGGACCCTCTCCTCAGAGGACTTATGGTTTTCACCCCTGCCCCTGGTTTCTGCCACACAGACTGGCAAGGTCACACTGACAGAGTAAATGAGGCACTGATTTGAATAAAAGGGTAGAGGTGAAGTTTTACAATGCACCTGAGTGACTTACAGGCACAAATGCCATTGAAAGCCAATGGGCCTTGTCCTGTTAAAGCATTTAGTGGCTTTTGGAAACCCTGCTTTCTCTCAAATATCAGTTATTATATAACCATTTAATAAAACATGCCATCAGAGGCTCACATTAATCTTTACAGAGAGACATCCCTTAGTGCTTTAAATTGAGGAACCAGGGATTCAGTACATTTCACCTTCTTCCCTCTCTCTTATAAGTTCAGATGCCTCTTCCTCTCTCTCCTCAAGGAAGATGAAATCATGCCAGTGATTAGGGTGGCCTGCTCTGTGCTGTTTAATTAGAGCAACTGCTGTTTCAGTTCTAGTGCAAGTCTCACAGGTGTGCAGTTGCAAAGGCACTCTAATGAGACCCCTGCCTCTCCAGGAGCCTGGCAGAAAGGAGCCAAAGAGTCCTCAACATAAAACGGGTGGGTTTTCATCCTTTCTTGGGTCTTTTGGCTGACTCAGGCTCCTGTTGGAGCAAGATGTTTCTTTTCCCACAGGAATCAAATGCATCTGTGGAGTCGAGAGAAGAGAAATAAATGCATTCCTGTCCATGAGGGTAATAGGGGTATTCAGAGAGGCAAAGCCCAGTGAGACACATTTTGAATGACATGACTGGCCATGGTCTTCTCATGCCAGCACTGTTACAGTTGTTGGAAATTTTATGTAATCATCAGAACAAGTATTAAGGAGTTGGGATAAAGGCAGTGAAATATCTTTTAGGTTTGTCTTCAGAGCCCTTCCTAAAGTTACGGGGTAAACTGTAAGAAGTCAGAAAGGAGTTGTTTTGATACTGTTTCTTCTACTTAGAGTTTTCTGCCTTCTCCCTTTCTGGTGATCCCCTTCTTTTTCCCATTTCCCTGGGAGAGAAACCCTGCTTCACAGCCATGATTGCCAACAGCTGCACCAGCAATGGTGGTACCTGCATCAGGGAGCTACAAGACCTCAAAATCAGGGTCTGTATTTCCTCTCTGCTTGCCTCCCCTGTAGGACTGTACAAGATGCAATGTTAGGCACTGAGCAAATGCCTTCCTCCTCCTTCTTAGCCAATGCCTTGCAAGTTTGAGAGAGAGAGACTCTTTATTCTTTGGAAAGAAGGGAGTGGCTAAATGCATAAGAATTAAATATCCTGGACCGAAACAATCATTTATTTGGACTGCCATGACTATGAATCCACAGCAGACACCTCAGATGATAATATCACAGGAGCCAGCCCAATTGATCAAAAGTCTCTGCAGCATGTGAGCCCAAACATCTCTTCCCTGCCTGAAACCTCTGTGATTCTCACCTCGATACCTGGCAATACTTGATGCCTGCTCAATTCTGAATTCATCTATTTAGTCTCATCTCCTGATCCTTTGTTATGCTCCCCACAAAGTATTCCCGTTTCTACTTCCACTAGGAGCAGACATGGGGAATGGAGTCAGGAAATTACTATGCTGGATCTAATTGAGAAACATTGCAGCAAGGAGAGGGGTCAACAGGAAAGCAAACAAAACGATTTTTCAAGAAGCTAATCCACCTATACAAATATTGGCGCCAGGCATCACAACACTGGTGTGTTTTTGAAAGGGTAAATCTTGCTAAGGGGTGGCTTAACTCTTTGACCTCATTTCCTCAGTTGAAAACTACAGCAGTTTAAAAGATCAGTGGCTAGATCCAGGCTGATACAGAAATCCTGGTCTTTAGGTTTTATTTGTGAACTCAGTGTTCAGAGCAGCATCACTGAAAACAGGGATGAACTACAGGAATTGGCATCTTGCAAAAGGACAGGAGATTCAGGGGCCATGTTACCTGGTCATGAAATATTTGACTTCAGCTTTCAGAGAAAGAGCCAATGCAATGCCTAAGTTGCTGAGTTAATGATCTTTCCCATTTCAAGTAAATTTGTGCCAATTTGTAATTTCTCAAGCCTTCTTCCAAGTTTCAAACATAACAAGAATGGAATTCTGTGGGCTAAGTTGAATCACTAAGGAGGAGGGGATTGTCACATTTTAAAAAAAAAATTTAAGTTAGCTTGAAGTTCTGGGTTCATCCTTACCCTCTCATCCCAAGAAGCATGAGTGGGCACAGGACAGAAGGGAACAAACACCTTATATTTAAAAATAGGGAAACATTCTGGTGGATGCCTACGAAAGCAAGCCACTTGACTCTGCACAATAATATATTGAGTGTCTTGTGCTACATAAGACACAAGAGACTTTGTAAAGAACATAACAAGGATTTTTAAAGATGCCACCAAACACAGACCAACCCTATAGTTCCTAGACTGAGAGACTGGCACAGTTGGTACTAGTGAGTGCCATCGCACCAAGTTTCCCTAAAGTCTGGGGCTGACATAATGGTTTGTGGAATTAAACTAGGGACTGCATCCCTGTTCTTCACTGGCAGGACAGAAATTATACAGTTCAGTCAGGCTTCTTGCCCCAGAAGGGACTTGTTGCTGTCAGTCTTTTCTTTGGTCTTGTGTTTGTGAGGAGGAACTTGTCTTCAAACTGTACTACAATGATAGCACAAGTGCATCATCCAAAATAAGAAAACTTGTAGGAAAAGGAGTACATGAGGCCAAATGAAAGGAAACCATCTGACAGTCACTAGAGACTGTAACAGTTGACTGCTTGCTGTTGTATTTTATGCCTTTCATAAGTGTCCATGACATGCAAGAAAACTCAGTCCCCTGCATCATCTCTTGGCTTGCATTGCCAGCTTGTGCTTAGTTCAGGGGGAAACAAAGACCTATTGATTACACACCCTCACTCCCACAAACACACACTGATGTTCCTCTTTCCAGGGGAGCTACTGGCCCAACTTCTTCTTGAAGGTGGTGGAGGAAGAGGGCACAGGACCCCGCAGTGCTGACCACACTGCGGGGAGCGAGGTCGATGTGCTGCCATCCACGTGTGCACATCAAACAACTCCTGTGCCTGAGCTCTGATTCTTTGTCTGACCTTCTGTTTTCTACCTCCATTTCATTAGCTGGTCCAGTACTGTCCTCAAAGCCCTGATGAGTTACCAACTCCTGCCTTTCTGAGGCTCTCAAAGATGTGTTGACATCTCATTGATTCATCTAGCTGATAGTGGCTCCTACCTCATGTTGTTTTAAAGTACCCTTTAAAAGGCAGCAGGCAAGAATTTTATGATGCAGAAATGGTGCAAGTATTGGTTTGTTCATGTTTATATGTCATTTTCTTGGCAGTAAAATTAAGGCTTGGTGTTTGGTAGCATAGTCATGACAACTTGCATTGCAGTATGCAACACTTAGGGAGTATAATATTGTAGTTGTGACATTACATGACTTAATTTACCTCATGCTTCATAATTTACTTTATACATTGGCATCACAGCCAAGTTCTGTTCAAGAGCAATTAATCTATCCAAAAAATGCTGTTTGTGTTCATTAAAAAGTGTTAACAAATTTGGGCCAAATTCAGTAAGTAATTTAAAAGGAAAAAAAAAGTGATCTTCTTAACATGAAATCATCTGATTTAAATTATACCTCAAGTGGAGGCAGAACATTAATTCCTTTTTCTGGTTCAGCAAAGAGAAGAAGAAATCCACTGGTCAAACAGAAGGCCTTGACCTGAAGTGGGTCTGGACTTTTTTTCAGGGGATGGTTCCCTTTCTTTCTGGTGTTCACATGTGGATTTTGAATGGAAAATCTAATCAGCTGCTGAGATGAAGTGGTGTATTGCACACCTGCTCCATGCCCAGACTCAGGTCTGTGTGTGAGACAGTGTGATGACCCTTAGTGGCCGTTTATGGAAAAGAGAGGGTGGAAATTCAGAGGAACAGCCGATCTGCTGAGGCTGCCTCAGGCAGATGACCCCTGCTGACACACACCCACAGCCGGGATGCAAACTGCATCTGAGCTGTCACATTTTGGCTTCCAGCTCCTGGGCAGAGCTGTCAGCGATGGGCGACTCGTCCCGAGTGGTTTGGTCAGTGCTGTCCCGAGAGAGAGAGCACAGAGACATTGTTCAGGCTGGGGAAGCTGCTCTCAACCTGGAGGGTTTTGTTTGCATGATGGATGCGTGGAGTTTGAGAGGAGAGAGCCCATGAAAATCATGTGTTCTCTTAACCCTGGTCATGCCAGCGGACGCTCGTGTTCCCCCAGCCAGGGAGCTCCTTGGGCACTGTCCTTGGCTCAGGGGGCAGGGCAGGCAGTTTTGCACATCAGGTGCAAATGTGGTTGCTGGTGAGCGAAGTCCTGGTGAACGCCAGAGGAAACCATGCCAGTGTTTCCCCCTGGTCTGACTCATTCTCATTCATGAAGCCAGAGCCAGGCCAGAGCCCTCCCTGGCACTGCGCTAGTTTTTTGGTTTATGTGTAATAGCTACAGACCTGAGGGCATGGGAGGCATGAGGCCAGCTTAAACAATAAATACCCTGCTGTGCCTTGCTGCTTAAACAGAGTAATTACTGCCTTACTACACGTGACCCCTCTGTTCCCCTCCCTCTGGCAGTTGTTATTTCATGGCTCCCTTTACACAAGGGATGGCTGTGCCTCTCTCCCAGCTGTACGTCTCTCTGTCTGCCACTGTCTCACCTCCCATCTTTCTCACTCGCTCTGTCTCAGTGTGTTTCTCTTTGTCAGTAGCTGACTACCATTTTCTCTTTTTCTCAGTCACTGAAGAATCTCTCTTTTTTTTTTTTTGCATTTTTCTCCCCAGCCACTGTCCCTCTCTTGATTCTCTCTGTTTTTTCTCTGTCTATTTTTGTCTTCTCTCAAGCTTTCCTCGTTTTCACCACTTCCCATGCTACTCTAGGTTTTCTGCCTGCCTTCCTCACTGTAGCATTGTAGCACTAGCTGTCCCTTTGCTTATTCACCATCTGCTTCTCTCTACTGATCTCTTTGCTAAAAACAAGCCTGTTCAACTAAGGGATGGGGAAAAATGCCAAGCTCATTGGAATCTGTGATGGCTGAGGAGACAGAGACTGATAAACGAAAACTTCAAAGTTTTGAATTAAAAAAAAAAAAAAAACTCAGCTGGAGGTAAAACAAAAAATCATGTCAAAGGCTCCCTTAGCTATTTTTGTCTTTCAGAAGCCTGTTCCTAGGGAATAGAAGGTGCAGAGGAAGGAGGAAAGTTAGGTGAGCAAAACCTCAAACACTAAATGGAGAGTGAAGAGACAACAAAACCTGCAGTTCAGCAATAGAAGTTGCTACACACAAAAAACTTCAAATGGCATCCATTGATTTCCAATCTTTTTTATCTCCTTGCATCTTGTTTTAGGCCCAACAAAGATGCATAACCCATTCTGCCCCCCTCTCTTCACAACTACAAAGTCGCTTGGAGGGAAAACAAACATAGGAGCAGGGTGGCTGGTCTCCTTCTCCACATGCCAAATGCAAACAGATACTTTCAGCAGATCTGAATTACAGTTTAATTTAAGACCACAGCAGTGTTAAAAAAAATAAGAGAACTATAGTAATCTCTGCATAAGAAGAAGCCCAGTGTTGGATGCACAGACAGGAGAGGACATGAAACAAAATGTGGCTGCCCCCTCTAGAGATCAGCTTGGAGATGTAAGAAACGAGGGCATGAAGGGAAAGGCCTCTCTGGTAGAGCATGTGACTGAATGTGTTGCAGGCCCTGACTACCTGAAAGAGCTATCTGCACACAGTACAAGTGGGATTTTGTCTGGGTGTGTGTCATTTGTAGAAAGGAAGCATTTAGCCTTTGAGGAAAGAGTGATGGTGTGTGGTAGTGCAAGGGGCCATTTGGGCAGAGGTGAGAAGGGCCTGTAAATGCCTGGGGAAGGTCAGTCTGTGTTTCTGCACACACAGGCAGATTTATAGATGTAAAAACAAATCAAACACATAGTATATAAAACACAGAATATTATATATATTTCATGTCTATATGAGAGCACAGGCAGGTGTGCACACCAGCACAGAGCCACTGGGGTTGTACAAGGCTATTTCCAGAGGGCCAGGGGAATGGAGGGCTGCTTGCCAGCAGGCTAGAATAGCCAAGCAGATTTGCTGTTCAGGTTCATTATTTACTGGGTCCAATTAGGAAGCCAGGGGATAGGAAATGTGGCTGAGGCAAGCAGGCCTTCAAAGCCTTCCTCCTGCACACATCAAAGCTGCTGCCGCAGATCCCTCTGCAAGAAAAGGCTCTGCCAGCTCCAAGCAGCAGCAGCCGCCTGGCTCGCGCTGCTCGGGGTCGTTCCCTCTTGGTTTGATTGTCAAGCCTCCCGGGCTCGTGCTCTTTCTATCTCCAGCCTCCAGAGCAGAAAGCTCCTCTTTCTGATTTACTGGGACAGACTTAAGGAGCTACAGCTTGGCAAGATGGTGTTTAATGGGGCTGTAGCAAAAAACCAGGCTAACTATGAACACGTGAAAGGCAAAAAACCTGCAGGGAAGCAGGTTGCCTGAAGTCATGCAAGGGGATGGTTTGGGATGAGAAGAACTGCACTGGGTGAGAAGTCATCCACCTAGGGAAACTGAAAGGACCCTCACTGAGAAAGGGCTGTACTGAACCCAGCAGAACAGCCAGGAGAAAACCCTTGTAAGCGAGGAAGCTTTGGCAGTACGGTCAGGATTTCATCCCTTGATAATCTGCTCAAGGCAAATGTCTTCTCTTAACGGGAATGGAGTGACTCGCTTGCCAGGAGCTGGCAGTCCCTCTTTCACCTAATAGAATATGTTCATTGTTATCTGTACCAGAGAGCATTGTCCAAGCCTTCTCCCTCCCCACTTTGATAAACTGCATAGTGACAACCAATAGTTCCCTGCCAAAGCCGTCTCCTGTGCAGAAACATTTGTAAATTCACTCGATGTACAAAGCTCTGTTCCTGCTCCCCCCACCCCCTGTTTGCCTTAGAGGTTAGAGTTAATATGACTCACCTAATCTGGCTGCCAAAGTGAATTAGTGAAAACATCTCTACAGCTCTCTGCAAGATATCACAACCTGACATTTCTCTAACACACAGTGATACATCTTTCCTCTCCCTGATCTGTACAACAACACCTCAATTTTATATAAATGCTTTTTGTTAGAAATGGTTAATGTGCTCTTAGAGGGGACAAGGCAGCAAGCAAAAGGGTGTGTCTTGAAAGTGAGAGCAGCACAATTCCTGTAGCAAAATGTTGGTGCTCAGGGTCACCAGTGCAGAGACAAGAACAGTGCTACCACTTATTCAGCAAGAGACTGTCACAGAAACTTTCCCTGAAGTGTTATGCTTATATCTGTGTCCTACAGCAGGGCAATGAGGAGCTGAATAGGGTTATTGATGTCTTTGACATGCCCTTTAGAACAGAAGTCCGGCCTTTCACTTACTTTCCAGGGCACTCCACTGGGTGAGCCAGCAGCACATCATGTCTTGGGAGGGGTTCTGTGTGGCTGTGAAAGCTCTCCTGCCGGACAGGGCACACAGTACATGTCAAGTGCATGGATGTATGCAGGGGACAAGCTCAGAAACATCTTCTCTTGGGGAAGTATCTACCCTTGTAGGTTACTTTGGAGCTCCCCTGATGTGGTTCTCTAACAGACAGACTTAAAGGCACCCGTAATGAGGGTGCCACTCCATTAGAGCTGGTTAAGTCACCCTCAACCCTGTTTTCATTATGGTGACAGTCTTGTGACAAGGGCAAATTGCAGGAGAAGCAAGTCCCACTTGGAATGAACCCTGTGTATAAACAAGGCAGAATTGCAGAGCAAATGAGTTGCAAAACAGAGGCAAATTATGTTTTAACCTTTTCTTTGTGAGTCTTTCCCTGATGTCTGATTAACTTTCCAGTCAACTGACTGACCTACCAACTGGGAGTGCTGCTGTGAAAGGAGAGTTGGTTGTCAGCTCAGTTTGAGGGTGGGATTTTTAAAGTGCTTTATTAGCAGGTAGCAATATGAGCAATATGCCATAAGAAAATCTGGAAATTAAGAGAGTTCTCAAACAGAAATGATCCCTGCTGTAGCAAAACCAGAAACAATGTGCTGCCTCTACAGAGCAGCAAGGTGCAGTAGCTGCAATGCAATCCTTCATCTGTGTTCAGCCACGGTAACACCTCATCTGAAATGTTGTGTTCAGTTTGGGGTATCACACGTCCAGAAAAATGTGAACTTGTCAGAGAGGTCTAAAAGCAAAGAACAAGAATGATCAAGAGCCTAAAAAGACCTCACCTACAGAGGAAAGTTGAAAGACCCTGGAAACGTTCAGGCAAAAGGCAAAAAAAAGATGACAACTGAGGGAGGAACATAAGTGATTTAAAAGTTGATAAAAGGCTATTGCAGGGAAGGAGGGAATGATTTGTTCTTTTTGTCTGTAGTGGCTAAGATAAAAGTAATAGCTTTAAATTGCAGCAAGGGAGACAGGTCAAACTTCAGGAAAACTGCTCCAGAGGTAAGGACAGCAAAGCAAAGGAACTGATTGGAGTGGCTGCAGAATCTCTGCCACTGGAGGGCAGAGGATGGCTGTGTCCCTGACATGACTCATGTGTCCTGCCTTGGGATTGGGGAATGGCTTAGATGGTGACTGAAGTCCTTCCACAGTGGTGTGACTCACCTAACTGTGGTTCTACAGGGGTTAGGATTCCCTAACATATTCACAAATTCCAGCAATAAAAAGCACCTGTGAAAATCCCACTCTGTTTCCTTCTCCACTGACTCTCCACAGCATCAGCCCCAGCACGGAGCAGAGGACTGAGAGCCATATCCTGGTAGCAGAAGCCAAGGATATGCTTCCTTCCCTTGTGCAATACGTAGGTCCTGCAGCAGCCTGTTAGGGGATGCAAAAAACAAAGCAGCTGTAAATTTTAGACACAGCAATGAGATTTCCACTAGCTGAACATCTGGTAGGAGGTGGAAAAAGGGACTGCTGATTATCCCTGCTGAAAGAGAGGGGGAGCCCTTGTCTTTACATGAGTTTAATAGGTACACTGCTGTTTTCATGCTGGGTCTCCGTGACGGGGGGTGGTTTTCCCCTAGAATGATTCCGAAAATTGCCTGTGAAAAAGAAAAATAAAAAAAGACAAATATAATTATGTAAGGGACAGAGTTCTGAGCCGATTTTGACATTTCTGAAGTCCCTCTCAGATGCTGAAGGGAATTGCACACAGCTGGCATCACCAGTGTGTGTGGCCAGGCTGACCTGGCCAAGACACTGCAGCAAGTCTGTACCTCTGGGGTGGAATTTGTTGCAGGTGGCTCCATGGGAAGTTCAGCTCCAGAGACTGGACTAACCCACTGCTTTCATGCAGTGCCATAAGCCACGGGGAACAGTAGGCACTCTTTGAACTCCCTCAAAAACTGTAAGCACTTTTGTGAAGTGGGCAGGGTTTCAGAAGTGCTCGGCACCTGTTGAGCAGAAAATATCTTCTGGGCAGAGAGTTTTTTGGAAAATCTGACCACTCTCTGAGGAGCCTGAATGGGAGCTCTTTTGAGCTGACCTTTTTTTGTTTTTTCAGATCTGGCTTCTACCCTTTTAGGGTTTGCGGATGATTTCTCTAAACAAGCATACAACTTGGGTTTGAGGTTTCCAGTGCTGCAGAGCAGTGCTCACAGGCCTCTGAGAAGACGAAATATGGTTCAGATTCTTTCCAGAAGGAGCCTTACTTTGCTTTCTGAAGGAATAGAGTAGATATACCAATCCTAATATTTCATGCTTTCCTGGCAACTTTCATGCAATGAATCTAATGTGTTTTACATGAGTTAACCTCACTGCCCTGCTCTAACCAGGAGGTGATGGGAGAGGGGGGGCTATTTGCTGCAGTTCACAGTGGGAGAGCAAAGGAGTGACTCACTCAAGGTCATACAGTGAGTTAAAAGCAAGGCCACAGACCTGTCCCCATTCCTGCCCCCATCCATAACCCTGACTGACACTCAAGTCACCGTTTTCCAAAGTGTGGAAGTGAGGCAGCATGGTTTAAACGTGTCATTTCATATGTACAGTAGATCAGGGCTGCGTGGTGATTATTGGTCTCTGCAGATCAAATTACAGTTTGTTTCTCTCCGTTTGGCTGTGTTTAACGGTAGCTTGATCTGATCGATGGCACTTCAGGGTGGTGGTTGCTCTGAGAGACAGAAAGACATTTTTCACAGTTTTGCAGTAGAGAAAAGGGTGCTGACAACACACCAGCACGTCTGAGGACCCAGCTAGCCCTGAACCAGCACATCAGCCACAGCGTGACTAACCTCTGGTGGGACTCAGCCATCACACTAGTGAACTTAGCCTGATCTCACGTGGTGGAGATTTTGCTTCTCAGCCTGGGCAGCCTGTGTGAGATGCTATGTATTGTACCACCTGTATGCTGCCTTCCAGATTTTCAGTTTTCCACAATTAAATCAAATACTGGTGGCTTGCTGATACGGCTTCTGAAATAACTTTTAAACGGCTCATGACTGTTGCTTGTTTGCAGAATCCATGTTGTGCTTGTTCCTCCGTAGCAATTTCCCAAATCTAAAAGCCTGACAGAACCACCCTCTGTATTTTTCTGTCTTACCAGGCAGAGAGTTTGAAGGTGAGGAGGAGTACCTGGAGATCCTGGGGATAACACGAGAGCAGTCGGGCAAGTACGAGTGCAAAGCTGCCAACGAAGTTGCCTCAGCAGACGTCAAGCAAGTCCGGGTCACTGTGAACTGTGAGTACATCGCAGCTGGGGCAGGGCAACGGGGAGAGAGCTCTGCCCACAGGCAGGGGTTACTTCAGGATAAACACAGAAGTGTTTCTGGGTTTGGGTTATACAATCCAAAAGGGAGGGAGCTGGGAAAACTATCTGCAATCAGACACTTGCCACAGGGTACAGTTTGTGCTTTAAACCTGGTAATATATAAGAAAAGGCTGGGGGAGGTGTGGCACAGGGAGACAGACAGAGAGGGAGGGAAGGAAGAGCTGTGAATTGCCCCCGTCTCTCCCCTCCGAAATGCTTGTTTTCACTCATTGATATTCGGGTGAACAGTAGCGTGAAGAGAAGCTTCACCAAGGCAGCAAGGAGAGATAAGGGAGGGCTCAGCTGGCTCAGAGCAAACACATGCCTGCCTGCACCCAGCCATCTCAGCAGTGCCTACACAGCTATCACAGCCAGGGCACACGGGGTAGAGGCACGTGTCAATGAAAGGGGGCAAAAACTTCACTTTGATGCTGGTTTCAGGTCATCAGTTCAAAGCTCTGTCTAAGAGACCCTCCATGCACCAGTGCAGTACAGCAAGGGGCTTTGACCAAACGGTAAAGCAGTTCCCCCAAAAGCACCTAGAGGCACAGTAAGCTGTAGCTCACTTTCACACCTGTGGAGTGGGGCATGGATCCCATCCCATATATGCTTAGACAAATGTCCACTTCACTCTGGTGGCATGCTCCTCTCACAGTAACACAACATATTTCAAACTGATATTACTCTTTAATCCTACATTTGCAGATGTCCACCTCCATTTTTACATGGCTTATATTTGGCACTTGAGTGATGTAAAGTGAGCTATCCCCATGTACCTGCTTTGTTTCCTTGCTTGGAGGCTGGTAACTTTTGCAGCAAGGATGGATGAGTGGGAAGTATATCCTCTCCCAACCTTCTTCAGTTTAAATTGAGACTTAAACCAGAATATTAACTTAAATTGAAATTGGAGATGGCTGCAGACATATCTCTGGGTGCATATTCATGCCTTGATTCACAGGTACAACTGTTGTGGAGCAGATTAGGGCAGAGAGCTGATGGCAGCAAGTGTTTCAGCCAATACCAGTCTTAATTTGACTATAGGTGATTGTAGCACCTTTTAATATCATTCTTGCTCTTTGTTTCTTTCCCTTGGTCCCATGTGAGCCATCACATCAGACCAACTTTTCTCTCTTGCTTAGAAGTCGAGGTTATAGGCTCCCTGCAATACCTTCCAAATATACAGTTTTTTATAGTTCCCCTTAGCAATTGGGTGGCAGTGGTTTAATATCAGCTGCCTCATGGGCCAAATTTGGCATTAATACGAACTGTAGCAGATTTTCTGCACTGAAAGTATAGAAGTGTCAAAAACAGCTGAGTTTAAGAACTGGAGACGTTCCATGAGAACCAATTAATAGTTTCAAATATTTCAATGAAACATAATTTCAATGGTGTTTTAATGTGTTTGAAACAGATTGTTTGTATAAAGTCAGAATGTTTGATTTTGATTTAGTTTCAACACATAATAACTATGCGACGGTAAGTTCTTAAATATTTTAACTGTTGGAAAATATGAGAAAGTGATGTTAATATGTGGTGTAATTTGTAATGTAATCAACTTAAAATTTCTTAAGGACAGATCTTTTCTTTAGAAAGAAAGGGAAATAAATCTAAGTGATCATGAGGACCATGCAGGAAAAAAATCAGTCCTATTTGGGGAATGAAAGCTAGATATTTGCACACATCTTTCCTCCTCCTGCTTTGTTAAACAACACCACAAGCAGCAGAAAGTGGGAAAACCACTATAAGTTTGAAAAATGGGGCCTGTCCAACCTCAGGAGCTTCCTGGCCATCTCTTATCATCTGCTGTGGAGCACAGTCAGCTCGGACTGCAGGAGAAAGCATCTCACTTTGCTTTGGTCTCACACTACCACCTTCAGGCTTCCCAAGTAATTGCCCTTGCACATCACAGACAAGGAAACTGAGGCCTGGGAGAGTGAGAGGAAAACAGCTAAAGGAGACCCATTCCTGGCTTCCCAGGCAGCAAATGGCCACACACAGAGCAGCTGCTTTCTAAGTGCAATAGGCTGGTTCATTTGGGAGTATCACCTGCCTCTTGCCCCAGGAGAGCACTGCACCAACTTTTTTAAGTGGTGAATATAGGGACTGCTCAGAGCAAGGGGCTGGGCTCCCTGGCAGCAGGCTGGAGAGCAGGTGCCTGCTGGGAGCATCTTCTAGAACCATGGGAAGGTGCCTGTTCATTCTGTGACTCACCTTTAGTGCCAAATTCATGAAATGGAAAGGTTTATCTCAAAGTAGAAAGCAAGAAGACATACTGCTCAAACCAAAAAATCAAATAAGAATGGTTAGAAAAATCACCTTTGCTATCCTTTTATTATCCCTCCTCCTTTTCAAATTAAAACATTTACATGAACCCACAGCCTTTGAATGCAGGATCCTATTTATGTACACTTATTAATATTTATGATGTTAGAGGGTGCACTGCAATATCCCTAAAGCCCTGCATAAAATCCCGATTAAGGTCAGGGAAGGGATCGTATTGAGATGGCTAATGTGTTCACAAACAAATTTCCTTTCCTACACTCTCCAGACAGAATTATTTTTTTTTTCTTTGACTGATACAATCCGTTTTGCTTTTTTGTTTGTTTCTTTTTGCCTTTCAGTTCTGGGACAGATACAGATGGCAGAGTGTGTTTCATGGTAACTTGAGTCTCAGCAAAGTATCTGTCTGAGTCGCAGCACTGTAATCTCAGGGCATGCAAGTATTAGTGATGAGAGACAAGGCACTTATTCCTTGATCCCTCTCAGCAGCCAGGTGGAAATAATTCTGCCTTTTAACATGTAAAGCTTATCGCTTAATATTTTGAACATGGGGCTTGGATTGAAAATGCCAGTGCCTACCCTGCCTGGTAACCAGCCAGTACTGAGACCAAGCTCCAGCAGAGCACACCAATATATTTTCCAAGTCTGGTTTGCCCGTGGCACAGTGCTCAGGCTTCAAAGTAAGCAGAGGTGGGAGCATCGTGCTGAGCTGAGGGCAAACTTAATGCAGAGTAGTCACAAACAAGCCCTTCTGGAGCTTGTCACAAAGCACAATGTCCAGGAAGGTTTGATTAGGATTTGTAACCTTGGACACCTAAGGGAAGTGTCTCAACAAGTTATCTGTCTCTCAGAGTTGCACCCACAGCTTCTGCTAAAGCTCTTCTCTTTTAAGCCATGAATGTATTTCTGTTCTCACACATGTTGCCTCAATCCTTTCTTATTATAGTTTTGGCATTAGACAAAGAGTTTGTAGGAATATAATTTTCATGCTAATGTTAAATTCCTTCTTTATTCCTTCTCTTTTGCTGTCTTCCCTTACCCTTGATGAAGTCTTTCTCTCATTTTCTTCTCTCTGATAAACCCATGTGAATTACAGATCCATAGGTAAATATTCGTAAATTGCAGCAGTCCATCATTAACCTTAACTCTGCCTGTGTATGCCTATGCATTTATGACAGAACTTTATTCAGCAGTGCTGAAGAGAAGCACATGTAAGGAGTGCTGCTAATGTTGTATATTAGGGAGAGTTCAAAGAGCAGTGTTCTGCAGAGGAGCTGTAGGGAGCACGGGCCACAGCAAGCAGCTGCCGTGGGCCTCCAGTAGCCCAAATAGATTGCAAGAGGCAGGCAGCCCTGACATAGTTGCACTGTTTTGTTCCACCTGGAAGTGTGTGGATTGACCATGTGTTTCCTTCCTGCAGACCCTCCCACCATCACAGAGTCCAAGAGCAATGAAGCGGCCACGGGCCGACAAGCCTTACTGCGGTGCGAGGCATCAGCAGTGCCCACGCCCGATTTCGAGTGGTACAGAGATGATACCAGGTAAGGCCTGTAGCTCCCCTCTTCCCTCCTCTCTTTTTCTGTCCATTGAACAGAGGTTCCTGTCATCCTCCTCGACTCCTCTTGTTTGAGTCGCAATGTCCCATCAGATGTGGCAGAGCCAGCATGGTCATGGCTGGAGGAAGGAAGGCTGAAGGAAGTGCAGAGGATGGAGTTCTTGCCTTGAAGCCAATTATGGGCCAATACCCAATTAATACAATGTTCATGGGTTAAGTAGCCCATGATACAGACCAAAAAGTAGGTAGTATAAGTCTTCAATTAAGTAATGCTGCTCTAGGTGCATTCTGCTAGAGGAAGAAGCTGCTGAGGTATGAGATTCCCCCACCTGTGTGACCTGAGCCTCTCAGACTTGCACAGGAGAATAAATGAGAAAAGAAAAAGGATCTGTCCTTTCTACCTGAGCATTTCCTTGGCATTAAGAAGGTTGTGTTATTACCCTAAATTTTAGAGTAGCCAGCCCTGAACAGGGTACCCAGGTTCAGGGGTGACTCAGCATATGTACATATTCTGAATCAGTGTGTTTCACTAAGAATATTTTGTTCAGGTCCAGACTAGCCTTCAGCTGGCCATAGTGTGTTCATTTCCAGCATGATTCGGTGCTGGGTAAATGCTTCCTCCCTTTCCCTTGTCTTTCCTTGGTTCTCCACTGCTTTACCAGTAGCATTTCATCCCACTGAACTCCTACATTCCTTTCATTCCCTCCTCCTTTTTTCCATCCATGCCTTCTTTGGTCTCTTTCTCCTCACATCTCTTCCCTGCTTCCCTCTATCCTCGCCTGCCAGCTGGGCTGCATGACTTTGGTTTGCTGCATGCTGGGGAGAGACTTCCTTCCCAGCAGGCAGCTGCCATTGCACTGTGCACCTCTTGTCCTGTCTCCCCAGGATAAACAGCGCCAACGGTCTGGAGATAAAGAGCACGGGGAGCCAGTCTCTGCTGATGGTGGCCAATGTCACTGAGGAACACTACGGGAACTACACCTGTGTGGCTGCCAACAAGCTGGGAGTCACAAATGCCAGCCTATACCTTTACAGTAAGTACGGGAGAGGGAACACACAAACACACAGCTGTGCAGGGAGCACATGGTGGCCAAAATTCAGGAAGGCATCTGCTTGACAACCCAGCTCCCTCAAACCTCCAGCCATGGCCTGGCTTTCAGCACTCTGCTCTGGATACCTGTTCTTGTTCGCACTTGCCTTGAAACACAAACAAAATCGAAAGGTTTACAGCTAAGCCCTTTGATTGACTGGCCCTGCTGAAGACAGATTTTGTTAAAATAATAAAAATGTGTTTGTTTTAACGCTGGAAACAAAAAACCCTTTAGAATGACAGCCCCTTTAATAAGTAGACAGAAGGCCAGGGCTCGGAGGATCCGTGACAGCTGAGAAATGACAAGTAATTCAGAGAGATGGAGAGAACTAGCCACCGAGCCTGAGGAGAACAAGACAGAGTCAAGAAAAAGAGAAATTGGTTTGAAACTGGAAGGGACAGAAATGAGAAAAGACAGAATGATTTTAAAGGGACATACCACAGGGAACATGGGGGGAAAGGTAATCAACAGATGAAACAGATGAAATACGGAGTAAGTTTCCCTGAATCTCATTCTGCTACCTTCCAGTTACTGAGTTTGTCTTAGTAAGTACAGACAGAAGCTGGGACTAGATCAATGTCTAGAGTAGTTACCTGCTGGTTCTGAATTTTGCAGCTGATTCAAACCTGATCCTAAACAGAGCCCCTGCTCCTCACCTACCATCCACACACACATACAAACTGTGGTGTACTCAAAATACAGTTCCTAATTTCAGATCTAAAACTTGGGCTAGACTTGGCCCACATGTTATTGGCATCAGAGAAACACTGCAGCAAAATGACCCACTCACACAAATGGACACGTAGACACAAAAATGACTGATGGCAGTGTTCCTCTGACGGTCCCAAATTGAATTAAAACTCTCATGCCATGACCTGCATGTCCTTTTAAACAGAAAAAAAAAATAAATAAGCTGGGTAAAGAAGCCAGTATGGGATGCAGTTTAGTCTAAGTTCTTCTCTGTGTGGTCAGATTAATCAAACCACCAAAAAAACCAAAGTTATGGTTTGGTTATTTTTAACTGATGTTGTGCAAAAGGATAAATCCATGGGCATTCCTTGTTTACCACCTTTGGATTTGCTTCACAGCAGTTTGAATTTTTGCAAATTTGGGTATATTTTGTGGCAGTTATTTTCTAAAGAACAGATATTATCATAAAAGAATATATATTTGATTTCCTGTAGCATTGCAGCACACAAAGCAAATTTCTACTTTGAAAGTCTTTTCACCCTGGTCTTGTGACTGTCATGAGATTCAAAAAAAAATCTTCAGGCAGCAATCTGGAACACAATTTTCAAATACTCCAGATTTGTTCTTGCTGATATTAATATAATTCTAAGTTTAGAATCCATTATTTGTGACTGAATTCTAAATTTGGCCCTCTCTGTTGGTTCCTGTTACACAGATGAACTGAAATGCATCACTGAAACAAAATACAAGATGAATTCAATAATGTATATATGCACATATGATTTTAGCTGGGGGGTTAGTTTTGCTAGAGAAGCATTTTGCATGACTTCAGAACTTCACCTCAAAGGATCTCAAAGGATTTGCTAGCAATGAATATTTTAATATCACAAATCATTTAGAAATGGGTGAGTGTTGTTAGCACCGTTCTGCAGTATGAAGTTAAGGTACAGAGTGAAGAAGTGGTTTACTCATGGTCATAAAATGAGTGGCAGAACCTGTGAGACCCAGGGAAACCTTGCAAAGTTGCTGTTAACTGCTCCAGGAGGAAATGTGGCAACTCTTAAAGATGACTTGCAACAGTGAGGATCCTATTTTACCCCCCTTTTGATGTGTATGAAGAACCCTTTCCTTCTTTCAAGTTGTTGGATTTTGTTTATAATTTTTTAGAAATTGAAAGCCTGTTTATACTGGAGGACACTAGAGAACTTCACAAGAGCCAGGAGAATGGAGGCACAGGAGCTGAGAGAGATTTGATGATTTTCAGTGAACTCTTCCTAACTTGGTTTTGTTGCTTGGTTAATCCCTCCTTTTTCAGTGTGCAATTGCTTCATATGGTTTCAGGAAATCTCTGTTCTTCTAGTTGGTGTGGAAGAGACAAAGAGAGAGAAAAAAATAAATTCAGGCAGACTACAGCTGGTATTTTGAAGGTTAAGAAATCAGGAGGGAAATGAGTTAAGGGAATCCAGCTTCATAAAGATAAAGAAAGCCTCTGAAAAAACCTACAAGCTCAGATGAAAGAAATGATGTAGTGATCACACAGTAGCTGAAGTAACAGGTAATGCACATTCTCAGCCACACACCCAGACAGGAAAATAAAGCAGTGCCAAGTTTTTGCAAGGTACAGCAGATACTAAAATACTTGGGAGTGTTTTACATCCCTGGAATCAGAGATCTTATTTCCTTTTTAAACAGAGAACAAGCTCACTGTAGGGCAACATCCCACTGGGGAGGTAAGTACAGAGATGGTTCCTCAGTGTCCCATTGCAACACAAAAAAGAATGGCAGCAAGAAGCGAAGAAACAACCAGAGACTTAATAATGAGGTATTGGCAGCTTTGCCTCAGGTGGAGGGCAGACAGGGAGCGAGTGAAATGATGTGAAAGAACAGTTTAGCAACAGAGAAAAATTGGTGGCTACCATTTCATGAGATCTCAGTCAGCACTGAAAAACTCTCAGAGAGACTGAGTGCCTTAGATGTCAATGTCATAGATAGAAGATGCATTAAAATACAAAAGCAGCTCCCTTGAGCTGTATGAACAGATAGCCAGTGATCTTCCCTGACGGGTGTAGCAGCAGGATTGCCTGCTGTAGGTGGAGAGATTTATACCCCTCACTCCTGGAGACTGAGTTTACAACAACATAAATATGGCCCTACCAAAGGTTTAACTTACCTAGGAAACTGTCTCCAACAGCAAATATGGAGTATGTTTGTAGAGAGGGTACTTAGGTACAGTCTGATGATACAACTGATCTAATAGCTTGCTGACATTCCTTCCTCCCCAGTCCTCTTGCTCATCCTGCTCTCTGCCATGTGGTTTTGTTGTTTCACTTATTCTGCCACTCCATGGACAACCCACTGAGCCAGTCCAACCTGCTAAACCAGTGAATAGGTAAATGAGCTTTACTGCTCATCGCCCTAAAATGTCCCAAATGTTTTCTTTTGTTGTACTAAGCTGAACTAGTTCATGGCTGGGCTCAACAGGCACCAAAGCCCATGCAGGAGAGGAAGCTCTATCACACATCTGTGAGTATGAGGAATTGGGAGATAGGACCATGTTTGGCAGCAGAGCCTGGTTTTGTAACCCCTACGCACAAAAAAAAGGGGCATAATACACATCTCTGTGAAAATTACCTGACAGAAAGGCAAAGTCAGGGCTGCCATCACAGAAACAAAAGAGGTGAAAAGCAGTGACACAACTGAAGTTCTTCCTCCAAGTGTATTAGGAGGTAGGGAACACGTTTTCTTTTGTTTTACTAGCCTGACACTGCTATGAAAAGCATTATGAGTGAAAGTCACAGTTTGTATCTTAACACATGCTACACACACACACACACACACATATATATATATACACACACACACAGACACACATAGATGTTTATTTTTCTGTGTGTATATATATTTATATATACACATAGCAAAAACATATTTGCTGGAGGAACACAGATACATAGGTTTATGTGTAGGTGAGTACATATACACAGGCATGCACCTGTGTGATGTATATGCAAAGCCACACATCCCTCCACAGGCACACAGAAGCAGGTGCAGTGCCTGGTGCTTTCTAGCAAAGCAGAGAAAAGAAAGAAAAGCTTTTCCAAACTAGATGCCTTCTGCCTCCTGCTGAGCTAGCCCATCCCATAGGTGAAACAGGAGACAGCAGCATAGTGCTGCACATCCTGATGCAGTCCTGCTGGCTCAATTGGCTCAATTATAGGAGACTGTGACATCAGCAGGTCCCCTGCTGCATCCTCTGCACCCTTCGGGGAATCGGCAAGTGCAGAGGTGAAGCAGAAGCTGGCAAGACAGCACCAACTCGAGAAGCTTCAGGTGGAGCCCAGCAGTTTTGGTTGCAGCAAGGCACCTTCCTAAAAGCTGGCCTCTATGAGCCTCTAACTGGTCATTATTTGTTAGCATCCTGCCACAAGTGTCCACACACTGACACCCTTCCTTCCACTCTGCCCACGCTTTGTTGTGCCTGAGCATTTGGTTATGGTGGTGGCTGCTGAGGTTTGGAACCTTAACCGTGGCCAAAATCCCTCTTAGTGGCTCTTAGTGAGCACCCCCTGTTTTCCCCAGGGCTGTCAATAACAGGGAGACTTAGGAGAGAGGAAAGTGGTTTGGGCTGACAGTCAGAGGGGGCAAGGCTGAGACACTGCTAATGAGCCAGGGTGGAGCAATAAAAGCAGCACACAGTGGGAGAGGGGAACAGAGATAGAGTCCTTGAATAGAAAGCAGCATGATAATGAGGCCATAGTGCTTTGCTTTAACTGCTTATGCTGTGCAGCCTGCAGCCTGCTGTGCAGGAAGAAGGTAAAGGGGAGTTGAGTTATTTAACCAAACTAAATAACAAGGAAGTCTTGTCAGCACAAACAGCCTGCTTTCGCAGAACAATAGTCCCCTGTTGCTACTTAAACACAGAGATCCAGGCTAGTCTTGTATTTGATCTCCCCTGTGCCTGCTGTGGATTCAAACAACTCCATTACCACCGTGAGGGCAGGAGTTCTGCCAGTGTCATAGGGATGGGCCTGACCTGCTCAATCCTCATGAGCTCCAGTAAGACAGAAACTCACTTTGCACAAAGGATACTGTAGAAAGAGCACTGGCTTCCTAATAGCTGGGCCTAGGTGATCTGAGAATAATAGTGGACTACTGATTTATCCTGCCAGGCTCCGTGTCCATCAGCAGTGATCTTAGCAGGTAAGCCAGGAGATAACTCATTGCCCCAGGCCTACTAGCTCTTGCAGCTAAGTGTCTACCTATGGATTGCTCCATGAGTGGAGATTTGTCTCAGTCAGTACAAGGCATCCAGCAAGCTCTGAAGGCAATGAAAGGAGACCCAATGATAATAGTCAAGCCTGGGAAATTTGTATTCTTGGTTTTGTGCCTGGCTCTGCCAACATTTCAGCATTTGACCTTGGGCAAATTGCTTCCTTGCTCTGTGCATCCCCTGCACTATCTATGAAGCAGAATTAACACTCCTGTTAGCCTTTTCCCTCAGTGTCTGTGCAATTCTTTTGGGATCCTTTGTGGAAGAAGCAAACCGTGAAGCCAGCAGTGACGTATATCAAAGTCCTGCTGTGACGTGTAACAAGGACACATTATAAAAATATTATAAACAAGACAGCAGGCTCTGCCTATAGCTGGAAGATGATGAGTCTGCAAAAACTCTGTTCCTCTCAGAGGACAAAACCTCTAAAGAAGCAGAGTGCTCTTGAGGATTCACCAGGGTGATTGCTCCCATGCACAGATCTTCAAGGAACCTGTCATTGGCAAGTAGAGAAGGTTCTGGGGACACAACTACCCATGGACGACTTCCACAGCTCACCTCTCTGCCAAGACTAGCTTCCAGCAGAGGTGTAGCTGAGAGGAGCTGTAGAGTGATGACATGAGTGGTCTTGAAAGTCAGAAGGAAGATATGGCCCATCAACTCCAATTACCTTCACTACAGGTGCTTAATCCCACTTGCTGTTTGGCTATTATTTGTTTAGTTTTTCAAATTACTTCTCTCTGACTCGCAGTCCCAGGGGATGTTGATGTGTATTAGACATGTTGCTAGCAAAATGCTCTGTATATGAAACCTACTCTAGTTCGTTTAATTTGAGGATGGACAACTCCATCAGGTTTGTATCTGCTGCTTGCTTGGTGTGAAAAGTGGCTTTTCCTTTTCTCCTGCATGTTGCTTATTGTTTTTTTTCCCCCCTTAGAACGAGTTTTACCCACACTCCCCAATCCTTTTCCAGGTCAGTATATGTTTTATGTTGAAGTAGCTCTTTAGCTGGGTCATTCTCCGTCATCCTGACAAATGCTCAGAGCTAGGCATGGGCAAAACAGCTCGGAAATGCAGGAAAACAAGGGCTTTCCCTTCTCATTTGCGTGTCATTTTGTCTTTTCTGCTCAACTTCCTCATCCTTCCCTTTCCTCCCTCCCCCTTCAAAAAACCAATCAACTGAACAGCAACAGCCTTTAACCAAGCTTTGAGCCGTGACATTGTGTTGTCACCCAGGTGTGGACGGTCTTTAGTGAGGTTCAATCTCCATGCAGACCTCCTACTTCTAAAACACATTCCCATCCTAAGCTCTCTTTGCCCACGTTTTCATATTTGCATCAAAAGCATAAGCAGACATAAAAGTTTGCAGAGACAGTAGAAAGGACAAGTGGAAAACTAAAAATTAAAACACTGCCAGAAGGGGTTTTTCACTCTAGTTGAGCATCCTATCATCCACAGTGAAACACTTTGTCTTCTCATGCTTTTGTCCCACCTCTCCAAGTCTTCCAGTCACATAGTCCTACACCAGAGGCAGAGAGCATGAAAAGAGGCACATGGTGAGGTGTTACTGTCTGCTTGATTCCAAAAGGGAAGAAGGTATGAAGGCAAAACATGGTCCAGGTCTTTCTCTGTACTGCTCACTCCTTCACTGGGTGCAGGCAGCATGGTCCCAACATCCATATGAGATTTGAGGCTTGGTTGTGATCTTTTCATTCTGAAAAACACAGAGACCAGGCACGTCCAGAAGGCAGGCTACAGAATTTGAAAGTGGTGTTTGAAACTAAATCAACAATAATGCAGCAAGTCCCTGTGTTCAGTGAAAAAATCTTGGCCTACAGCTCCTCAGTATCCTTGTTTTACTGCCATATGAGGAGGATGCACTCAACTTGTGGGTTGCTCAGAGACCTAAATTGTTAATGTCTGCACAGAGCTTTGGGATAGAGTGTTATTAGGAACCCATGTTGTTTTGCAAAAGAGCACCTGCTTGAACAAAGCACCTGCAGGTACTCCCATGAAAAGAACAATAAATGCTGGGTGTTACACATGCTCCGTTTAACTACTCTGCCGTTTTCAAATCAAGCTCTGCTCTTGGCAACTTATTCAAGCTCAGGATGTAGTCACAATTGCCTATTTAAAAGGCAAATCCACAAATACAATTAAAGAAAAGTACCTAAAAAAAAAAAGAAAGGGGGGAGGTAGAAATCAAGCTACCATTAAAATTAAATCCCAGAGAGTGATTTGTAAATAACATTCAAGGAGCTGAGAAAAGGAGTAAAGTAGGCCATTGGGAACCTACTGTGGAAAAATAAATCCAATTAAACACCATTATCTTATGTATTGCAAATGAAACTTGTGCTTGGATATGAAATTAAAGTTGCTGAGGCTGTTTTGGATGTAGGGCTTTGAGGAGTTTTCCAATTTTAGGTGTTCTTTTTTTTTAAGCAGAATTTTCAATGACAAATATTTTTGTCTGATGAAAAACCCAGGGCTCTTTGGTTTTATGATTATTTTTATTATATATCCTTAAATTCCACAGGCAGGCAGTGTTAATTTTTTTCATAGCCAGCCCTGTTTACAGCTGGTTTTGAATTAGGAGCCCATTAAGCTAAATGATAAAGCAAAATCTGCGAGTGAGCAAGGCCAGGATTCCCATTACAAATACACCTCCTAATCAACTTGCCAAGGCCATCCTGCACAGCTTTAGTTGATCCTTTAAAACACTTTCCCCTCTGTCTCCAAAGCTGTTATTTTTTTATTGCTCCCCAGTCTCCTGAGATCATCTTGAAGGACATCCTGGTGTGACATCACTCCTGCAAGGAGTCTCCAGGAATTTGTGGAGCCAAATGCTGGTTTATCTCCAGTGACCCAGGACACGCCAAGAGGATTTTGCAGCGGGGAAAGTAGAGTTTAAACACTCTGGACCTCATTTGTTTTCTGAAAGCCCTTACTAGCTTCTCCATTGTGGGCCTTCAGCACAGATACTGGTGCTTTTTGCATGTGCTTTTACTTTGCTGCTCACCTTCAAAGAAACCTTGGGCACACCATTTTGTTAGACCTTTTTCTTCCTATGAGTTGATGTTCTGAAATATAGTCTTCAGCCCTCAATTAAGCTGTTCCTCAATGACCAGAATCACAGCCTTCTTCCTCTTTCTCCCTCAATTTTCATTTCTGTTAATCTTCAGTAACACTTCCCTGCCCTGTGGGGTTTTGAGCATTAATTTAAAAGGAAGGTGATTTGAGATGTAGAGCACTGTAGTCCTGCTAAGCATTGTTATCATTAGCTAGCTGCTGTGGAAACATCTTGCTTTCAGGCAGGCTGGGAACTCAGAAGCAGCCCATTCAACTAAACAAATGGGACTTGAATTTGATGAGATAGGTTCCTAAAATGCTGGTGGAGCCCAGCTGATTCAGCTCTCAACTGAGTTGTCCTTGATAAATTTTCCGGCCCTCCTGATTTTGCAGCCAGACACTCAAAATGGCTTGAAACGTCTTCTGGGATGATGCCACATCATCACATCTTTCTGTCTGCATTGTAACATCATGTTATAATAGGCTGACACAAGATCTGGCTGCCACCGAGTGAGGTGGCATCATCAGGTGCCTTTTCAAAAGGATTTTTCTTCTGGAAAAAGAGAATTTGTTCATTCCACACCACATCTGCCAATGGAAGGGCAAGTGTGGCCACTGTTGAACCTCAAATGGACCAGTCAAAATTATGACATTAGCTCCATCTTTGTCCTTCATTGTCCCTCATCCTCAGCCCTTTCAACATGAACTCCTTCCCTTTGATTAGCACCTAGTATCCACATCAGAATGGCTTAGCCAGACTGATGGACTTCAAAACCTGTAATACTTCCTCACAGGAGTTTTGTGAAGAGGACTTGCCAGAGGCTAAGTAGGGACTTTCTCGGTGTGATTAACTTGATGCCCTGGGAGCTATGCAAGGGGGATGTGGTGTTTCAGAAAGCAGCACATCCAGAGCTGCCCACAGGGCAACAAATGTATCAGTCTTTGGGGCCTGATCAGACAAAGTCATGGCCATCAATAGGTTGACAGAAGATTTATAGCAGCAATGTGTTAGCAATTAGCAGAGTGGGAGGGAAAGGAGAATGAGGAGCCCTGTCTTTCTGCCAAAACGTGCACTGATCGGAGAATGACCCTGTGTGGCTGTAGATCGTAGATAGTCTCCATTTAGCTGTAGCCTCTCTAGCCTGTACTGTCACTAATGCCTTCATCAGGTGGGTGGGAGCTGGGGGAAGGGAGAAAAGAGATGTTCATTTGGGTCTGATGGCCAGAGGGGGAAACAGAGCATCTTTCTTTCTAATACCCTCTCACTTCTCTCTCCTCTCTCCGGGTGTCCTAGCTGTACAGAAGAGAGCTGCTCTGCTGCAGTGGTCACCTCCCACCCATCTCTGCTCCCCTTTTCGCTTTCTGTAGTGCATGGCCCTGCCAGTTCTGCTGAGCTGGCTGCTCTCGTGCCAGCAGGGTCTGCTTTGGCAAAAGGGTGCACATCTGACTCCATCAAAGCTAAGGAGAGACACATGGGGGATTACAACAGAGCCTACAGGCTGTAAAGGGTTAAGACTTTATGGGGGGTTGCTGACTAGGCAGTCAGCCCTCCCAGTATGATGAGACCAGCTGAAAGACCCATCCACCTCTGGAGTCCTCTTCACTGGGGTCTGAGGATGCTTTCTCATTTGGGCTCCAGAAAAGGGTCACTGAAAATCCAGGCCTTCAAAGCAAAGTGGTTGGCAGAGCTGGGGAAGCCATAGCATAAACTGGCCAAAATAGATTATCTTGTCTTTTTGTGCTCCTGACAGAGAAACAGAGAAAAAATAATGAGTAGAAAAAAATAATGGCCATAGGGACCAAGCACATGAGGGCAGATTTGGAACCGTGTCAAGTCTGGTATTCCCATAAATCCTAAGGGAATATGTCAGCTGTACGGGTGACTCCACAGTGATCTGTCGCTGACTTCTTGGGGCACGCCTCGCTCCCCTGGAAGCTGCCTGAGCTCTGGGCATTGGCAGCTGATCACACCCATGGCCCTAGGTGGGCAGCATAACTCACAGCTCTCCTTGCTTCCCATGGGTGGTATCCATCCAGATTTTCCAAAGAGCTCAGTATCCATTTGGTGAGTGCAGAAGGGACTGGCCCTGCAGGGTGGATGCTCAGACAAACCAAGCTTCTCTTGCTGCTCAGGGTCAGTGTCAGTCTCTGCCAGGGCTGCAGGCACTGAGAACTGGGAATGCACTGGGTGCCAAGCCTGTGGGGTTTTCAGGCCAAGGGAACAGGAAGGACAAGGCAGGGTGAGGGCAGGCAGCCAATATCACAGTAATTGCTTCTTGTTATTTCATAGGTACAAGGCAAGGGGTGGCACTGTATCTTATTTTGGCTGTGTGGTTTAAAGTGAGTAATACCAAAGTCAGAGGTGATGATACTGTCTTCCAAAAGGAGGTAGTATGGATGTAGACAGAAACAGCATCTCAGGGGAAAGAGACATGCCAAGAATTGATGCCAAGCTACCAACATTGCTTGGTGGGTTTTGCTGAATAGCAACAGACAGCTTCTGTTTGTTGAGATTGCTTTAAAAAAATTAAAAGCCAATCTGCTTCTTCCCACCCCTCCCAAAAAAAAAGTCTAGAGAAAAGAAACAAGCCTTCTTAGAGAAAAAAAAAAAGAGACACAGGGAAAGAAAAAGAAATGGCTTTACTGCCTGATCTGTTTCTGTACTTTTTTCTATTATTTTAATTTAGATTGATTTATTCCAAAATGAACCTTGGGTTGTATATATTTGCATAGTACAGTGCTGTGGAGGATCCAGTGAGTGAAGAAGATCAGCAGCAGAGGGTGGGGACTGAGACTGGAAGTCCCAGAAAGATATTCCTCCAAGCTGAGGGATAAGGAAGACATTTCAAGGTCTGTGCAGCCGCCAGTGTGGCTTTGCATGCATGCAGAACAGCCCTGCGGAACAGAGGTCAGGGCACGGCTGTCAGGTGGGAGAGTGGAGCTTGGGTGGATCCAGTGGGGGAGAAAACACATAACTGCACTGCAGAGATCAGTGGAAAAGTGACTGCTGTGGAAAATCAGTTGTCTGATAGGCACAGTGATAGTGTTAGTGTTGTAGCATGGACAGATTACCCTGCAGAATAGAGCTGGGCCTGGCTCTAATCCTCCTAAGTCAGACACCCCCAACTCAGAGGACTCTAACAGCCTGACACCATCTGTATGTTAGATGAGTTTCTGAAGTCATCAACTGAACCTTCCTCCTTTAGAGACACTGAAGGCAACCTATCCCCACTGCACAGCAGGTGTACTGAAATCCTCGCTCTCTCCCTCTCCTTCTCCTCATTTCCTGTGCTGAGCTGCCAGACAGGCTGACTGGAACTGCAGAGGGCAGCAAGGAGGAGGATGAAGAACTGCCACTGTTGTCTTGCTTTAATTCTTACATGCACACAAAAAAACCCCTCCAACCCCCATGAGAAAATGACCAAAGAGTAATTTCCACCTTCTTCCTCCTCCTGCTCCTCCTCCTCCTCCTCCTCCTCCTCTTCACCCTTCCATTTCCAGTGTAAACCACTCAAGAATTTGCCTAACAAGCTGGCCTCCCCTCTGGTTATTGTCCCAAGTGAACAGTCTCTCTATTCACTAACCCATGACGGTAAGTTGGTTTGGGAAGCAGCAGGTTTATCTTCCCAGCTCAGGCAGTGCACTGGGCCCGCTTGTGAACCGGTTGCCATTCAGTGTCTGCTCTGCTGTTGATAAAGCACATTACACATGGCTGGGCTTGCATGATTAATACAGCTGTCTAAGCGCTCTCTCTAAAAACAAAAACAACCAGAAAGGAGAAGGGAGGTGTGGGATTTGGGAGGGAGGGTGTGCACGGGGGAAAAGCCCAACCATTCCAAAGAAATCAGGCTCGCAGACAGAACAGAGCGCTCCTGGAAGGCCTTCCCTCCCATGGGCGAGCAGGCCTGTCAGCAGAGCTCCCCTGTAAACAGAGAGGCCTCATGGCAAGGTGAGCAAGGAGCACTGCCCTGCCCCAGCACGGCCAGCACGTCCCTCTGCAGCCCAGGGGCGGATGTGTGGCGGGAGCATGGGGACAGCCCCTGGAGAAGGATGTGCTCTAACCAGCGTGGCTTCAGCAGGCCCGCTCAGGCAGCCCCTACGGTAGGTGCACACTGACCCACGGTCACACCCCGTGCTCAGAGGCACAGCACACAGGCACTGAGCAGTCTCCAGGCACCCAGAGCATCTAATGAGGAACAGGAGTAGCTTCCTGCATCTTTCCCATTGCTCCAACACATCCAGCTGAGGGCCTGCTCAGCAGCCTGTGTAAGCTGTGTTAACTTTCCCTTTTCAATACTGGTCTGGGAGTGGGCTGTGGGAAGCCACGATGGCTTTCCCAGGCCTGGGCCAGGTGTTCAAGCCATGCTTGCACTCTTAGGATGTTAAGGTGACTGGGAGTCTCACTCTGGAATTGCACACACACAGACTTCCATATTTTAATGAGAACACAAGGTAATATTTACTTAGACCCCACGCTTTAGAGACATACACCAGCCCACGGGCCCAGCTTGACTGTCATGACATCTCTAATTCTCTGAAACTCTGAGAGTGATATCCCTAAGAAGACCTCAAGGACAGGCTGGGAGGACACTCTTCTGCAGATACCAGGGAAAGATAGGAAGGGCAGAGGCTGCAGTAGGGCTGATTTCAGCACCAGAGTAACCTCAAGCACCCAATTTAGTTCTTTTTCTGCTCCAGTCACCCCTATGTATGCCCCCTGCCTCTTCATTTCTGTCCACAGCCACTTAAATCTTTCCCTTGCCATATATCCAGTAAAGCTTGTAGAAACCCATAGGAAGGATGAAGTGAGTAAACAGACAGACATGAAACTGATGAAAATATTAATTTTTCAAGAGGCTCCAGAGCCTCCAATTAGCAAACGTTTCCTAGGGCTGTGTGTGCTCTGGGTGAGGGGAGCTATGTTGTTTGTCCTCTATTAAGACACTGAGGGTTATATGCTGGCATCACCTTTGGTCTGCTGTGCCCTACACATGTGCTTGAGAGATGAGCAGGAGAGGGATTGCTTTACCTAGGAAAGTAAAAAGCAGAAAAAGCTCAGATCTTCCCAAAATTACTCCTGAAAAAGTCTGTGCTATGCGGTTTTGGGTTTGTTGGTTTCTTGTTTTGTTGGGCTTTTTTTTTTTATGCTTTGCTTGTAGAATGAGAGTCTTTAATGCGTGATTTGAAGACAATACAGTTTTAAGTATCTGATTTTGTGTTAGTCACTGGGGAAGGTGGGGTTTGGGGGGTGTTGGTTTTTTTAAATAAATCTCCAGTTGCTAGGGAAATGAAAAGGGTAGGAGAACAATTTCTTCAGCTAGGAGAAAACATTGGAACTTTTTATATACACAGGACAGATGTGATGATGAAAGATCTGTGTAACCTTGAAACAAAGGTGGTCTTCTAGCTACCACCACCCTCACTGGTCAGGATAAGAGTTCAATTTTAGACTAGGATTACTGTAAACCAGCTCCAGGATAAATGGTGTAAGCAGTCAGCTCTTGAACACCACGACCTTCTCAGAAAGACACTGAGAAATACAATTTCAGGGATATTCTTCAGACCTTAGGGAAGGATGGGTGAGCTGCATTACAGAATGAATCTTCATTTCTCTAAGACATGAGGTATGATAGATGAGTACTTAGTACACCATGAATGAGCTCCAGAACATGGGGAAGAACTGTTCAGAGCTAAAAAAGCATGAGCAAATTCTGAAATACATTAAACTGAGTGCAAAGATTGATAAGACACCAGAGACATTTCCTTAATCTTGTTGGAGAGTTGCTGGAGGGCATCCTCCCCAGTTTACACAGTGATACTTGCACCTCTAGGAAAGCCAGCCTATTGCCACTGCAGTCACAGTCAAGTTTTAATTACAGGAGCAGAACTGGTAGTGACAATGGGGAATGAGCAAGCAACGAGTAAAACAGTTTCATTGCTGAGATCAGGGAAAAAAAAGTGTCTTCTTCTAAGAGGAGGGGGGAGGAACAGGAAAGAAGTAAGAAAAAAAGCCCCAAATGAACCCTGGTAAGTAGAAGCTGGTAATCCCTAAAGCCTCAGAGTAGAGTGCAAAGCCCTGGAAGAAAGAAATTAATAACTTTCAAAGTATGACCTTGAAAATGGAATTAACAGTATTCTTCCCTTTTAAGCCTTCATGATAATAAAGATTTCATCTTCTGAAGCCCTGGCAAGAGAGTCAACAGACTAGGAAAAATTGCTTCCTGCAGAGCAGCTGGCAAGTGTAAACCCTAAGACCCCTCTAGGTCCCAGAGAGGGAGATGATAAAGACACCTGCATGATGCACATCCTCTTTCCCTTGTGCTTTCTGCTTTACAGGTGGGGTTTTTCTTCCCCCCTTCCCCTCCCCCCTCACTTTTGGTCCTATTTTTTAGTCAAGAAGCAGAAATCCAGCCTTCCTTGTAAATAGAGTCAGCCTATCAACATGGAGCCCAGAGCTGCTCAGGGTGGACAGCACCTGGAAAAACAGCAGGCTGGCTATACTTGGTTTATCATCATTCCTTCCTCCCCATCACAGACAAGTTCTCCTAGCCCATCCCATGCTGCTTTCTGGCTTCTCTTCCATTCAGAAACTCATGGGGACCAATTGCCCTCTAACACCAGATTTTACCTTGCACTCTCTGGCAGGATCCCAAAGGCAGATTCCCCAAAGCAAATCAAGAGCCAGGAGCTCTCTGATGCCCTTTGAGCCTTCTCTATGGGCTCTCTTCCATCAGCAAACTGCAGATATGTCAAGCCCTGGAGTCTTGTTAATGTAAATGAGAGAAGAACTGGCACCCGCTGTCTCTTCTCCTGCCTTCATTTTGGTTTACTCAGATGATGAGATTGGCAAATGTGAATGTGAAACATGTAGATGGGTGGATGTTTTGTTTTTCCCCTCAGGAATGCATCTGCTTTCTGCTTACATCTCAGATGATCCTTTTTAAAGGTCTGTGTTGGGAATCTTGAAAGTAATGCGTTCAGTTTCTCCTGGCAATGATCATGATGCACACATTTGGAGGCATTTACTTACATCTGGCCTCATCTGCCTCTTGAGCAAGGCTTACGTGTGGTGGCACAGTCTCCATCCCCCTCTCTAATGAGCCCCTTCAGGGGTGCTGTTGGTGGTATAAAAAGGAGCTGGAGGGAGTGAAGAGACAGAGGGGGAGTATCTGTGTGGAGGAAGTAGAATAATAGGGTGGCTTGAGTTGGAAGGGGCTTTAAAGACCA
>VZRX01004396.1:271106-322505 GCA_013398075.1 Notiomystis cincta | reverse complement strand
CCTTCCGCACCTTCCTTCTTTTCCTTCCATTCTTTTCTTTCTTTCTTTCCTTCCTTTCTTTCCTTCCTTTCTTTCCTTTCTTTCATCTTTTTTCTCTTCACCTCTTTTAGTATTTAATAGAATGTATCAAGTTTTTGGCACCAACGTTCAACCTCGTTTGGTTTGAATCACATTTTTTGGGTATATTTAGAGCCTTTCTGGGTCCGATTCATTTTACTCACAGAGGTTTAGCTTCCTTTGGTCTTCTATGTTAAATTGGTTCATAACAATAGGAAAGCTGATATAAAGTACATGAAAGCTGAGAAAAACAACTGTGATGAGACTGCCTTTGCATAATACAGTTATATTTCTATTTATAAACATTTCAGCCATAATTTATTTTTTTTTAATATAATACCAAGCAGTAAGAATAGGCAAGAAGAGAAAGCAGTAGTTTAGAGAGCAGTTAAGTAGGTAAGATACTCAGTCTTACAGCTGTTATAAAGTGGGAGCCTTTAGCAACTGACTTTAGCAATTGGAGACATTTTAAAGGATATTTGAATTTTCAGAAAATTAATGTGGAAACATACTTCTCTTCTTTAATAGGTAAGAGCCAAGTGTTTATATTTGTAAACTTCTTGACTGCAATAATAAAACTATCATAAACTCCCTTAAGTACGTGGTGAAACTGAAAAAGATGAGAAGTCATCATGGGTTTATCATGAACACATACTGTCTACCATTCTAATCACCCTGTCTGACATGTTGGGAGACCCTAAAAAGAGAGAAAAACCAGCAAATGTCATAACTTCCCTTTCCTAGATCTTTTGATGTGACATTCTGATAAACAAGCTAGAAAGGCATGATGCAGATAAAAGGGGTGTAAACCAGTAGAAAAATTGTACTTGGAAAGTCATTATTAGTGGTTCTCTGTCAGAACGACGGGCTCTTTCAAGAGTTGTTTTGCAAGAGAAAGATCTATTTTTACTATTACTTTTGTGAATGGTAGAAAAAGGGAGCATTTATGAAAGTGGCACACGAAATGAAGCCCTGGGGACCACTAGAAGAAAGAACTATTGAATAGAGAGTCCAAGAAAGACCAGACAATGGAGCTTCAAGTAAGAAAGAAACACTGCAGAACACATGTACAACACACTTGTTGTGATTTAGTCACCAGCCAAAGGCCGGTGCACTCACAAAAAAATGTTTACTTATTTTCCTCTGCTATAGTTGAGCAGAGGAGAGGAAAGAACAATTAAAAACTCATGGTGTGAGATAAGGATTAGGAGAAAATACTTTGAGGGAAAAACAGGCTCAAAACTTTACCTCACCCCTCTGTCAGAGGTAAGGGAGAAAGAGAGCCTAATGTCCTTTTTCCTTCCTTAAATATGTTCTCAAAGAGGCATTTCCAGCTTTTCTAATTGGCCTAGCAGCATTCTTTTCTCCCCAGACCTGAGTTTACTTTATCTCCATCAGCCAGCAGTTCAGGGCCTCACTCAGAAGGCCTGTTCAGGGTGGGTGGTCTTCTCCACAGCTTTAATAATACAATTTTGCTATAATAGGCAAAGTTCCTTCATGAAGATGTTTAAGCCATAAATTATAACGTTTCAGTCTCCAACAGCTATGTTTAGTCTATTCTTCAAATGGCTGTGATCTACAGAGGATAATAAACTATTTGTGTTTATAGAAATAAGCTTATGAAGACATTTAGTCACATAACAATTGCATAGAATATTACTGTTTTTTTGCACTGTAGTAATTGTTTGCTCAAGAGTTAAGACTGATATAAGATTTACCTCATCCACCTATTTGGGTGATTGATGCATTTGTCTCAAGCTATTAAGTTTCTATTAGATATTAACTGCTTATTGTTTGCCAGGTAGTTTGATTTCTTTTTGAAGAAGTTATAGTCTCTAGAGGAAAAAACAGTCACGAATTTAAGGTGAGACATTCTCAAATCCAGTCTTTTCATAAGCAACAAACAATCTTACATCCAATTCACAGTTTTAAATAGGTAGAAGTGTTTTCTGAGAGACTCATATAAAACCAGAAACCACACAGCTACATCCCAGATCACATTATCAAACTGTATCCTGAATTTATATAAACTAAAGTTAAGTGTTTAAAGACTACAGTATTATAGAAAGATAATCTGGTGTCATACTAGAGGCAATGTGGTTTTAAAAAAATGCATTGAGGTAACATTTCTATTGTGTATGATTTTGAGAAAGTGAGAGCTATGAGTTCTTTATATGTTTAGAAGTATGGGAAATTGTTTGCCATCTTGGAGCTGGAAGAATGAATGATATTTCTCCTGAAGATATAAAACAAGGAATCATTTAATCAAAAGATAAAATACTTATCTTAGTGTGGACCGAAAGAGAATCAAGAGGTATTTTATTCCCTGGTTGTAGGAGAATTGTTTGAACCCTAGTTAAAAAGGCAAATACTGGTATTCATTGTATGCTTACTTAAGATTTATCTATTTTACAAATACCTATCATTTACAAATACATTTTTATTCACTTTTGCAGCAGCAGTCTCTCTGAAAATAGTAGATGTGTACACCTCTGGGATATTTGAACACTAAGGCTTAATCTCAAGTACAGGATGTTCATCTAAGGTATGAGCTGAGTGAAATGGAGAGACCTATATTCAAATTTATAGATTGAAATGGTAACTTCCACTTCAAGAATAATAAACAAAGATTTCCCCCCACTCTGATTCATGTCTCTTTCTTTTCCTTCAGAGCAGCTACTATGCCATACACACAGTAAAGCTTCACTGGAGCGATGTCAGGTAGGTCAGACACAGCTGAAACTGGTGGTTTGAAGCATGGTACAGGTTCAGAATCGTATGGAGTTCCAGAGTTTTGCAGTCAAAGCAGTTTATTAGAAGCTCAGGCTGCAATAATACTGGATTTTATTGTACATTTCAGGCAGGAGTTAACTTAATTCCACGCACATTGCTGACCAGATCTGATGTCTATTCAGAGGTGTGAACCAGTGCATAGCACTGGAAGATGACAAACAGATTCACAGAAATATATAACTTCTAAATCTTCTCCATACGTGTTCTATTCTTCTGTGAATTCATATCTAAGGGTGACAAAATTTTTTTTTCTCCCTAAACTGTTCTAGAATGCTGTTCAGCTAAGGTCTGGCAGCTTTTTTACTCCAGTGATTTTCACCATGCCTTTATTTAGTTGTCAATACAAATGCATCCTTTGGACCTTAATCCTAGAGACATTTATTCAGCTGCATTTGGTAGTGACAAACATTGATAATGAAACCACATACAGTATTGTAAATTACGTATATGGAGAATATAAATGCTATGAAAATAAAATTAATAATAATATAATTGACAGCACAAGGGATGTCTAATGCTTTGAAAAAATTGTTTTATTAAACCTGCAAACAAGAAATGCTTAAATTGCTATGTGATTGTGTCTGTAAACTGTATATTTCTGTCCTATCTCTCTCTATATATTTAGAATTACAGAGTCTTATATGTTGGGAATGGTCTTCAAGAGTTCATGTAGTTCAAAGCAGCATCCAAAAGGCTGAGGGCTGGAGCACAGTGTATGTGATGTGAGTTGGGGAACTGGATTTGTTCAGTATCAAGGAAAGAAGGCTTACAGTAGACTTCATTGCTGCCTATTGCTATCTCATGGGAGAATACAGAGGAGCTGGAGCCAGACTCCTCTCAGAGGTGCACAGTGATAGGACAAAAAGCAGTGGATGTAAGTGGGAATATAAATTCTAATTAAATACTAGGATATATAGTTGGTTGGAGCATGGTTTTAGTAACATCAAGGTTGCAGGTTTGATCCCCATTTGGGCCAGTCGCTGAAGAGTTGGAATTGATGATCCTTGTGGGTCCCTTCCAACTAAGAATATTCAGTAATATTTATCTTTTTTGTTATGGTGATGATCAGATGCTGTAAAATTTGTATGATGTGTTCAGACTTGACTGGCCATGGCTGTGAGTAACCTGGTCTGCTGTAGACTTGTTTTGACCAGAGAACAGTCACAGTTAACTTCTGGATCAGATTTCAGTTTTAAATCATTCTACCATTCTCTGAAACCTGTACACCGGCTGGGAGAGCAAAGACTTAGGAATGGCAACACAAATAATGTAAGTAAAGAAACACTAGGTGAAGGCATAGCATGATGAATTATTTGTCTTTCAGCAGCAAATTTTTGAAAATATTTATTGCAGAAAATTCTGAAATAAATATCTCAAGTCTGAGGTCTTATCTGGGGTAACTTGGACAAATTTCAATTAACCATTACTTTTGAAGATTTCTTTTGTTTTTCTTAGCTCTAATTGACTGAATAATCTTAGTGGCTGTATTCTCCAGTTCTGTTTTCTTGCCTTTGTTCTTTCCTTAAAATATATTAAAAAACCCCTGTTATTTTAATACATAAAAGTTTTAGAACATCTGCAGAAAAAATCAAGAATGCTTATAATGCCATTGATTATCTATGCTTAACGTTGTACTTTATTTAGCAAAGAATAGAATGACCATAAGTTCCAAGCTATTTGATCTTCTTTCATCTGATGAGATTGCTTTAAACAATAATTAGTTCTAGCTGTACTTTGGATATCCAAGTGGAAACATTGAACCATATATCTTATATCATCCCAGACCAGTTAAGCACAGTTGTTCAAAAAAACCTAAACAATGAAAACAAACACCAAAATCAAAAAAACTTTAGGCATTCTATGGTACAAAGAAATTAACAGGGAAGAAATGAGAATCTTAATGGTACATGGTACTGCTTTGGAAGAGACCAGTCAAGCAGAAAAGTTTATTTTAAAACATAAAACTTTCTGTCCTGAAAACCACAGGCAGTTTCACAAGTATAAATTATCTTTACTGATGAGCACCAGAGTCACAGTTTGCTTGAGACTCTAAATCCATGTCACTATTCTAAAATGTATTTGTGAAGAAAGATTCATTTTTTATGTAGTGAAGGAGCTTTAGGGATTGCTTTTAAGTGACTTCGATGAACCTCAACAAGAGCTTAAAATACTTCAGTTGGAACTTTTCAAGATGTAAGATTTCCATAAATGAATCACAGGAGAAAAGAATCAGAAAACCATAGCAGCTATAAGATGATTGTATAAATTAACTATAAACCAATAATTAATAGAATTATTGTCTGTTACAAAATTCTAACAAAATTACAATAATAAATTTTAAAACTTTTAAAAATAAAATGGTATATTATAAAAAAATGCTTATATATAACTATATAAATACATACATATGTGTGTGTATATTTATAAATGATTTTTTGCGTATATAATTTCTGAACTTTTGATGTGACTTCAAAAAGTTAAAATCTAGCAAAGGAATTAATGAAGGCACATTGATGAACATTAAGTTCATTGAATGTCAAATTGTGTTATTTCCCAAATGTTAAAATAGTACTTAATAGCCTTTGATGCAGCAAAATAAAATGGATGTTTTCTTTGATATGCATGTGCAGAACAAAGATGGCTTTGAAGTCTGTTTTTGTGTATTCCTTTAGCAGCAAAAAACTGACATATGATTGTAAACTTAGGTTATTTGAAAGTATGAAAGCACATGAGACTTAAAAGGAAAAGTAGGACAATTTTCTTGACAGAAAAGTAATGCTACCTTTAGTGTCACTGATGTTAATTGACTGTACTTGAACTTTCTCAAGGCTTTAGGTGATCAGTTTTTTTAAACTAAAGGGATTCTATTGTGAATGGACTTCATAAACCATAAAGGATGTAGAGAAATAATAAAATGGATTTGGAAAAGTGAAGGATTTAAAAGTGACTTCTCATTCATTTTGTGCACAGCTACTGTTTGAGAGTAGATTTTTGAAGCCTCCACTGGATAGCAATATGTAGATGTGTCCCTTTGTGCATTCCCAAGAGGGATGCAGAATCTGATACATCACCTTGTCCTGATTAGCTTTGTATGAAGTCTGTAAAGAATTATTTGAAAGGATGTTTGTCCTGCACAAAGACTAAACTAAACCAAATCTCCCTACTGCTTAGATATGAACCTAAAACCTTCTGTTCATTATTTCTGCACCTGTACTTCAGATTTGGTAATGAAATACATATTTGTTTCAAATGCCCTTGGCTAAGCTTTCTGTCTGCCAGCCAAATGTTTCCTCAATTCTGTGCTTTTACAAATTTGTTGTAAATCAACAACATTTTCACAACTGTTTTATATCTACATTTTGATGACTGATGAATATATGAAATTTCTTCCACTTTTCTTATATTTCTCTTACATCTAGTCTAAAATTAGGTTTCTTTGGAGAACCTTTTCCGTTCTTGTTCTCCTGTTCAGTGACATTAATGATATGCTTATCTTGTCATTCTCAACCAATTCTCTATTCTACAATAAAATAAAAGAAACAGAATATCTAAAATGCTGGCTGTACTAACCTAAGATTTTCTCTATTTTCTCCAAGTATTGGCAAAATATAATCATTTTTTTTCTAGAATCTCCCCCAGTACTTTGGAACTGGTGGCTCATAGATGTCTTCAACCAGTAGTAGTCTCTCAGGCTACTTCTGTGATGTCTTTGGCAGCAGAGCCAGTGAACACCTAGCAAAGGTTTTAGACTCACTCCTTTCTGCCATTGTTCTTTTTTCTCTCTGCCCTTTCCTGACTTTCCACACCCTCCCATCACTCCTGCTGTCTCTGTCCCCTATAAACAAAGCCCTTTCCCATAGGCTCAAAGTAGCCTCTTTCCCATCTAACAGAGGTGGAAATTCTTCTCAGTCCTAACTCCCAATGACATCATCCAGGGTCTGAGACCTGAGTATAAAGTGACTGTCTTGAAAGAAGTTTCCTAGAGCAGTCCCAGTTTAGGGAAGGAGAAGGAAAAATATTCTTCACTAGTATCTGCTTCATGAATACTTTCCTGGACTTCTGAGTAATTTGTCAGGACCAAAATATGCATATTAGCATGTGTATGCCTAGAGTATATCTGGGGGTTTTTTTTTGAATACTGAAGCAGGAAAGGGAATGCAGAAAAGAAAGGGGAAAAGAAAATGAAAAAAAAAATGCCAAAAGCATATTCTGTAGTCTTTGATATTTTAATACCTTTCATTTCTTCTGAAAGGATGATGTCAATATAAAGCTAGGTCCCATAACAAATGAAATTGGGGAACAAATGAGAGAAGCATTATCAGCCAGATGTCCTGACCTGTGTAGTGTATGGGGAGGTAATGGTAGACTGCTGTTTTAAGGTGTCTAGGTCTACCTGGGACTCCCTAAAGTATCCTAGACATTATTTCATATTACTCTAAAGTATTTGTCAGAGACCTAACAAAACAGAAATTATTTACATCTGGAAGACTCAGGCATTTATTATTCTGCTAGTCTTGGTGCAACTACTTCCTGAAACCATTTTTAATTAGTCTTGATTATTGAGCATTTGAATTTTCCTGTTGGAAGAATGAAGGATACAATTACACTTAAATGAAAGAGTAGAAGGCTGAATCAAGTCCAGCAAATGTGCATGATGTAACTTTTGAAGTATATTTGTCATTAAATGAGAACTTGTTCCAGAAAATGAAAGTCACATATGGTACAAGGAAGGAAACAAATCAAGGTTTGTGGTCATAGTTCCTATCCTAGTAAAATATCCCTGTAATAAAAACATGTTGGCAGGAGACCCAGGTTTACATTTAATTTCAAACTCTTAGAAAATTGCTTTGACTTAAAGTAATAGACCTGAATGACATCAAAAGTTAAGTAAGAAGATTATGTTATCTTGAATTCTCAATGGAAGCTATTGTACTACATAATTTATAGAAAGTTTTTCTTTGATCTTTTATGTTTACAGAGGGTATTACTAGTGAATACAAATTTTAAAGCTAAAATATTCCCATTAATTCTACAATTTAGACTTAAAGTAATTATTTGGATTTAGTTTATATTGAGTGAATGTTGTAGTGACAAACCAGTCATTAAAAAATAAATCTGTGCTTCTGCATGTACTCACAAAATCTGCCTACAGGGTTTCCATTTCAGTATTTGGATCATATTTTGTAGTTATGACAAACTTGCAGCTAATTGAAAATTAGTCACTACTTTAAGCCAACAAATTTCCTGATTCTTGCTCTTTCTGCTATTTAGGTTTCCACTTATCTGGCATTCTTGAGAACTCTGACCTGATGGGCTTACACATTTGCTGACTTTTTTTTAAATTCCCAGAGCAGTATGGCAGAAGAACAGTGAAGCTAGCAGTTGAAAATATTTAGTTGTATTTGATAACTGAAAGAGAAAAAAAATCTTGGTCATATTGTTCTTTGGAAATTAATGGAGCCAAAGAACTCTTATAAAGCACAAATATTTAATTAAATAAAATTAGAGTTTCTGTCCCTAATCTCTGAAACTTTTATGCAGGAGAACACAGTCCTCCTGAATGGACCTCAGAGATTACACCATGGGAGATCAGAGTTTGTAGTTGCACAAGCAAGGTTTATACAACCTTGAGGAAGATGGAAAATGCAACAAAATAGGAAATTAGGAAAGCATTTCAGACTCTACCTGAAAAGCTGCTTTAATTTATATTTAAAATTTCAACGTGGCATGCCATTTTTTGAATAGTATTGGATTTCCCTTTCTAAAAAAAAAAAATTATGCTAGTGAAACTGGAGAGAAGAATATTGATATTGTCTGTTAAAGATTTTTTCTGTATCAATAACCATTCAGTATCTCTTGTTCTATGCTGGATATATATTCTAAAATATTAACTTTAAGGTAAGCTGCCTTAGTTTTTAAATCAATAGCCTTTTTTATAAATTTCATTTTTTAAAAGAAATTAATAAAATAAAACAGTCATAGGGGAAAAATAGGTGACTGTGTATCACTATCCCAGTACAAATTGTAAATTGGATGTATTGCACATTTTTGTAATTAATGAGCACTTGTAAATTTACATACTTGTAAATTCTATTAATTATTAAAAGTAATCAATAAAATTTTAAAATTAATGGTGTTTTCCTTAGTGTTTTTTTTGAAGTGTGATACAGGCATGCCTCCCCATATATGTATTTCAGCCGTGGTCCTCCATACTACAGAGGCTGTAACCACTTGGCCTGTTTAATTGCAGTGCATGTTTCACAGTCATGGATATCCTGTACAATAGTGTCCATCTACAACAGTGGTTAAGCCCACTCCTTGATCCCAAGCCCATCTATATTTTGCTTCCCTTCCCTGATGGTCTGAGGTGTCATTAGCCCATCAGGCTATAAATAATTCACCCTTATGTTGCTAGTCCAGATCCAGCTGAGCCCCTTCAGTCTTAGCAGCATGTTGCACCAATTGGTTTTTGATTTTCTTCAGCAGCCCAACTCTTGGATATATTAGCATCTGCGTGAGGATCTACAAGGTTCTCTCCTCCTGGGCAGTAAAATCATGCCACAATTCAACAGCCCAGGTGGCCTTATCTCTTTGCTGCCAGTTTCTGTGCTTCCATTGCTGTAGCCACATCCACAGGGCATTTGCCACCATCCGTGAGTCAGTAAAGAAGGAAAGCATTGGCCATTTTTCTCTTTCAGCTACTGTAGAATCTAAAGACAGATGGATAGCTTTCTGCTCTGCAAACTGACACAACTCACCTTCTCTTTCAGCAGTTTCTGTGACATGTTGTGGGGGACTCCATAGAGCAGCATTACACCTTCAGTTATTTTCCTATATTACTGTAGAATCCATCAGTGAAAAGGCATATTGTGTATCTTTTTCTGTAGATCTTTGTACAGTGTGTCCTTCTCTGGCAGCATTCTGAAACCTTAGCATTCTCTCCCTTCAATCCATGATCACTTCCAAAATTGCTGTGTGACTTGAGTTTCCTATTTGAGAACACTGTGAGTTCAGTGTGACCCACTTACACTTACTCCATGTAGCATGAGTTGCATCATGTATAGAGATCCTTCCTCTGAACATCCAGGTCAGCACCAGCAAATGGGAGAAGCTGTGCTTCAGTACCAATCACTTCCAAAGGAGTTTGAACCCTTCATAAGCTGACAGTATCTCTTTCAGCTGGAGTATAGTGGGCTTCAGTATAGTATATATGGGCTTTAGGTGCCCTGTACACCAGACATCAAAAACCTGGGGGTTGACCTCTAGTCTTGTCTGATGCTTTCTGCCAGAGCCTCCAGGCAAGGCCATTCTCCCCAGCTACAGTGTAGAGGATATGTTTTAATCTCTTGCTCTGTCCAGAGTGGCCCAAGAGCTCCTGAATGGACTATCTCGTGTTTGATTGTTCAATGGCTTGTCATGACTCAGGACCCTATTTGAAATCATTCTTCTGGGTGACTTGGTGGAGAGGGCTGACAATCAGGCTGTAAGGTGTGCATTCTCCAAAACCCCACAATGTGTAAGAAAGATAAAAAAATTGCACAATATGTAATTTTTTTCTAATTGGTTACATTGATTACAACCATTGGGATCATTTCCATCTTGCTATTTAATTCCTTAAAATCTTTTGTTCAAGTCCCTTCACCTTACTTTATTTTATAGCAAAACTGGCTTTTAGAAGGATTTGGACTATTTTCTTCTCTTTCTCAAAAACTTCTGCTGTATTGCCACACACAATGATATCATAAATATAGCTTCACACTGCTCCAGTGCAGTCTGGAACAGTCCACGGTTGATGGTAGACCTGTGTTTCCACCCCTTGACAGTCAGTTCCAGGTCTTCTGGATTTCCCTCCAAATGGAAGCAAACTGTGTCCTGCTGTGCCCAAGCAATGGAGAAAAACACATTAGCTACATCACTTGTAGCTTAGGGCTGCAGATTGTATTTAAGTTCCAGCATGTCCAGTATGGCAGCATTTAGGGCTGGTGTGACTTCATTCAGGCCACAGTAGTCTGCTGTTAATCTCCACTCTCCACTGGGCTTTTCCACTGTGGATATGGGACTGCTGAAAGGTGATCACTCCTTAGATCTCCAGTTCAGGAATCATTTTATGGATGAGAATCAGGGAGTCTCCATGTCCTACTGCTGTCAGAGCACCATTGTGATAGTGATTGGCAACTTTTCTTCAGCCTTCAGCACCCCACAACACAAGGGCCCTTTGGGAGGTCTCATCCTGGCGCAGATTGGTCATACTGGCACGGATTGGCCCTTTGGTTCAGCTGCAGTGCCTCTCACTGGGGTTTGAGTAGCCACAGTGCCTACCACTGAGGTTGCTTCCTGTCACCAGGGTTGGAACAGCCACACGTTGTTTTGTCATTGTGTTCAGGGACCTTCCCCTCCCCTTGAGGTTACTTAATAGAGCAGAGCTCAGTAGGCCTGGGCCAGGCCTCGGCACACTGCACTGATTTGTGTCTCTGGATTTGCAAGTGGACAGTCTATCTTTTCCAAATATTTAAATAGATTTTCAGATTCTGCACTTGTTCAAGGATGTAATTCCAAAAGGCTGGAGCTGACCACTGTCCTAGCCCATACCCCCACACACACATCCTGCCACTCATAGATATCCAGCCTCAGGGTAGATTTCTGTGTGGTATTCTTACATAGTTGTTTAACCTTAAACAAGACCAGCAACACATTCAGGAGACATAGAAATAGGAAAATGACAGCTTGAAAATCCCATAGATATTCAAAATTCTCAAGAACTATTTTAATTTTGGAGGATAAGGAAAAGATGGATAAGGAATAACCCCTGTAGANGGTTGATGGTAGACCTGTGTTTCCACCCCTTGACAGTCAGTTCCAGGTCTTCTGGATTTCCCTCCAAATGGAAGCAAACTGTGTCCTGCTGTGCCCAAGCAATGGAGAAAAACACATTAGCTACATCACTTGTAGCTTAGGGCTGCAGATTGTATTTAAGTTCCAGCATGTCCAGTATGGCAGCATTTAGGGCTGGTGTGACTTCATTCAGGCCACAGTAGTCTGCTGTTAATCTCCACTCTCCACTGGGCTTTTCCACTGTGGATATGGGACTGCTGAAAGGTGATCACTCCTTAGATCTCCAGTTCAGGAATCATTTTATGGATGAGAATCGGAGTCTCCATGTCCTACTGCTGTCAGAGCACCATTGTGATAGTGATTGGCAACTTTTCTTCAGCCTTCAGCACCCCACAACACAAGGGCCCTTTGGGAGGTCTCATCCTGGCGCAGATTGGTCATACTGGCACGGATTGGCCCTTTGGTTCAGCTGCAGTGCCTCTCACTGGGGTTTGAGTAGCCACAGTGCCTACCACTGAGGTTGCTTCCTGTCACCAGGGTTGGAACAGCCACACGTTGTTTTGTCATTGTGTTCAGGGACCTTCCCCTCCCCTTGAGGTTACTTAATAGAGCAGAGCTCAGTAGGCCTGGGCCAGGCCTCGGCACACTGCACTGATTTGTGTCTCTGGATTTGCAAGTGGACAGTCTATCTTTTCCAAATATTTAAATAGATTTTCAGATTCTGCACTTGTTCAAGGATGTAATTCCAAAAGGCTGGAGCTGACCACTGTCCTAGCCCATACCCCCACACACACATCCTGCCACTCATAGATATCCAGCCTCAGGGTAGATTTCTGTGTGGTATTCTTACATAGTTGTTTAACCTTAAACAAGACCAGCAACACATTCAGGAGACATAGAAATAGGAAAATGACAGCTTGAAAATCCCATAGATATTCAAAATTCTCAAGAACTATTTTAATTTTGGAGGATAAGGAAAAGATGGATAAGGAATAACCCCTGTAGATCAGCTCTCTGAGGAGAAAAGGTAAAAGGTGTAATTATTAATAGCTCCCAATAGATGGCTCCTGAAGTACAGAGTTGATGGCAATACTGAGTACAAATACCAGATTAGTGTCACGACCAACAGTTTTATCATATCATAAGTCAGTTCTACAAAGTACAACAACATGATAACCTGAACCCAGCCCCCAGAGATGATAAACAATGCAACAGGGAACACATACTGCAAATGTGTTACATGACACAACTAGGAACATGTGAAGCAGCTCTGAGAGCAAATAAATCAACATTCTTACCAGTGACTATTAAACTAATACAATGAATGCATATAACAAATTTGTTTAATACACTCTAGTCAGATACGTTGTTATCTCAAACCTTCAAACCCTATGTTGGGTTCCTAAAAGGATGTATTTTAATGTGACAGGCAGTTAACATCCCACAGATGCTTGCTCACTACTCTCTGCCTTATATGGAAAGGGGAGAGAATTGGGGGAAAAAAAGAGAAAAATTCATGGGCTGACATACAGACAACTTAATAGGACAGAAAAGAAAGGGATAATAATAATAATAATAATAATAGTATTCAAGTACACCAAAAAAATGATACACAATGGAATTTCTTCCCACCCACCAACAGATGCCCAGCCATTTCTGGAGCAGCAGCTCCCAGCTACTTTTCCTCCTAGTTTAAATACTGAGTGTGACACCATATGGTAAAGAATACCCCGTTGGCCAGTTTGGTGCAGCTGTCCAACTGTGTCTGCTCCCTGCTTTTTGTGCCCTCCAGCCAACTTACTGGTAGGGTGGTGTGAGCCACTGAGAAGTCTTTGACTTAGTGTAAACAGTGCTGAGCAAAACCTGAAATATTAAAATCTAAAATACATCACTGTAGCAGCTAGTAGGAAGAAAATCAACTTTATCCCAGCTGAAACCCAGATACAGTACAACCAAGTAAACGGTGCCAAAATAGAACTGTTTAACTCCAGTGGATTTAGATCACACCCACACAATGGCATGTGACTTTTTCATATCTCCTGAAAATATGTCAGATGAGGTCCAATTCAGCACAGTCAGATTCCCAGTTCTCCAGTCTCATCACAAGCTGAAGTCCATGCAGAGGTTCCCTGGAGGCTGCTCCGTTTTGAGTTGACACAGTGGAGTCCCAGAGGTGTCTATTAAATGACAAGGATTGCGCTTCAGGCTAAAGACCCTGAAAATACTTTTAACATTGTATCAAAATTTGAGTTAATTATGTCAAGATTCATTTAACTTTTTAGAAGTATTCTAGCATAATTTGAATATTTTCTAACCTGTCTGGCTACACAGATTGTATTTTTTATTGAGCTGAATATACTTTACTTCAAGTAATTTTTTTACTCTTTGCTAAAAGTGTTCTGTTTTCCAACTCACAACTGTAACATGGTGCTCACTGTCAAATGTCTCTTCTGTTTGTGGAGTCATAAATGTAATGAGTGTTTACTTACACTGTGACAGTAATGCCAAAATGAAGTGTTCTTGTGGGTTGGCTCTAGAAACTCCAGAAGGGTAAAGAAGCAAGAATAGGAACAGAATAGGAACAGAGCTGCCTATTTTAAATACCTGGCAGTTGTCTAACTGGTGCCAGAACTTTGGTCTTTTTTTCACTTCTGATGATGTGTTCAGGCAGAAGAAATTACTCAAATAAGTAGTTTTCAATTAAATTATTTTCTGACAAGTTGTGGCAGCCTATTTTGTACCATCTATTCTTCATAGCTCCCCAAAAGGAATGAACCTGTTAACTGCAGCAAGCTTCATTAGATCAGGGCCAATCCTGATTTTGAGGAATAGAAGAAAAAGGGTCTTTTTACTTTTATTTTTAAGCCATAAAATCAAGAGTAAGGATATGAAAAAACATCATTTGCATGTAAGAAAGCCAATGAACAAATTTTCATGTTTAATCTATGTAAGGACATTTTTTTCTTGCACTCAAAAATCTAAAGCTGGAAATGAAGCCAGGTGTGGCCTCATAAGTGTTGAGCAGAGGAGAGTAATCACTTCTTTCAATGTGCAGGCAAAGATTTCATTAATGGAGCCCAATATTATATTCCATCACTGCAACAGTGCATGTTTACTTGTTGAACACGAGAAGTTCCAGGTCGTTTCCCTGGATATATAGTATGGATTAAAAGAGACAGTTATGTAAGATTCTTAATAAACATCTTTGTAAATCTTAATAACTATGAAGTGTCTGTCCTGTATCTGAAGTAGTTATATCAGAACTCTTACATGAAATAGAAGAAGTGTTCATCACAAAACAGCATTGCTGCTTTCCTCTTCTTTTCACTGTTGTGAACTAGGGTATCTGCTGCAGGAGCTGACAGTTCAGGAGGCCTAGAGGATAGGATGCCTTCATAAGAGCCAGGGATTTCTCATGGTTTCTGGCCAGTAAATTTTCTGGTTGCTGAGACTTCTTCCTGATTGGCTTTCAGGGTTTCTTTGGTCTTCGGGAGTTTTCTGAATGTGCCTGAGAGAGTTCTGGGCATCTTCTGGCTGTTACATGTTTGCCTGGGAATTTATGGCAGAAATTGTTCTTCTGAAGATTTTATAGAAATGTTTGCTGAGTTTCAGGTAAGAAACATCTCTTTATTATTTTAAAGGAGATGATGTTGTAGTAAGATCCAAGGCATCTATTTAAAAAACAAAAAAATCAACTTTTAACAAGGTTAAGAAACACTTAGAATATACCCTGTTTTCATACAACAGCTTCTAAAACCTACTAAATCATCATATTCCTTGAACTGCAATCACAAATGAGATTTGGTGTAACAATAACACTACAGAATTACGTGTTTTTTTACATTTTGCATACTTATTTCAGATTTACATTAGATACAAAGCACTCAGGATAAAAAAAAATAGGAAGTTGAATTATTCATTATATGCATATATATGTATATATATGTGTATATATATGACATGCAAATTTAAGGAATGTAAATTTAAGGAATCCAAGCTTACCTCCCACTCTGCTCACTGCAGCAGCTCTATGCATGAGTCAACTCCACATAATATTAGAAGTCCTTTATATCAGTGTTTCTTTAAGGATCCTTGAGATTGCAAGCTAAAAGAAGAGCATAGATTGATTGAATCTTTATCCATCAGCACAAATATCTTAATAGGAACCAAAAAAAAATAATATCAGAAGTGAGACATATAAGAACTGAAGGAACAAAAATTACTGAGGTCAAAGGAGCTAGAATTTGCAAAGTCAGTTTGTGTAAGTGATCATTTTCAGAGTGGATCAGATTTTGAGACTGATCTCTCATGGTTAGGGATCCCAACAAATTTGCAAGACTCCATCTCTGCTAAACTGTACTTCCAGGAAGGTTGAACACTTCAGGCTTTGCAAGAACAGTTGAGAGAAATATTGTGCAGTCCAGGACATCAGAGTTTCTGGGAGGGTGGAAATTCATTGACACCACAGCATTACGAAGAGTAGCTTAAAGAAAGCACAAATGTGACCTCTCTGAGAGGAATAGATTTAAAAAGGACTTTTGCTGCCTTTCTTCACCAGAAGAAGAATCAGCCAATCAATGAACCAGAAACCGTGTATCTGATTGAAATTCTGTGTTGAGTCCCTTCAATAATTCCTTCGAACAATGAAAAGCAGCTTAGAGCTGGTGAGTGGAAAAACAATCCTTTGATGTCAATTGTTTCTCTTGGATAGATAAGCTTGACTTTTCTAAGGGAGAGGAGAGAGAAGGTAAATTCAGGTTTAAAAGCAAGTGGGGACTGTGGCACACTGCTAGCTTTTCTAATGATGTGTGACTTAAAATCAGTATTTTAACAGAGTTATGATATTGCTCTGTTAATAGCTAACTATCTTCCTAGATAGTTTGAAATCCAGATAATTATTTGATTAAAATTACACCTTGAACTTTAATCAATCTGCTCTGCAATACTGTAAATAGTATATTTATTGATAATTTATTGTTTTAATTATATTTTTTGGAAGTATCATTTTCTATCACAAAGTAAGCCCTGCAGATAGCTTAATTTCACTTGAACTATCAAAGTGTGTAGCTAATAACAGCCAGACCACATTCCAGAATTACACTAGGGTACTATGATAATTCATTAACAAAGTTTATACATGTGCTGAAGTAGAAACATACAGGAAATTATTCAAAACTTTTTCCATCACTTTCAATTTATTTTAAAAGCAGCTTTTTATTTTTGCTGTTATTAAGATGCTTATCCTAAAAGTATTTATTAGCTTTGAAAATGTGCATGTTAATTTTCATTTTCAATTACTGGATTTGAACTTTTTTTTTGTAGATGACTAATTACTCCAAAATTAAAACAAACTTGCATTTCTGAGTAAAATAAAATAATTAAGGCTGACTCAGCCTGTTTTTCCCATTTCTTTCTCATTATGCCACAAACTAATGTCTCAAAATTATTTTTCAAGTCATTCAGCTACTCCACAAAATAATATCTCATTTTACTTTCATTTCAATAAGGATCCATATTACAGGTTTGTTTTTTCTTGAAATAGTGCCAGATAATAATTGTACAATGACATAATATCCTATGTCTAGCCCCATTAAAAAGAAGGAAAAAATTGTGGTTGATATTTTTTTAAAACAATATTCTCTAAACAATAAATTTTAAACCTTGTAATAGAAGATGTAGAAAACTGGGTTAGTTTCTTAACATCCTTTCAATAATTCAAAGATGGAAATTGCTTTGGAAGTTACAACTTCAACACACTTTCTTACATGAATTGATAAGTAACAGTACTCTAACACTTGATGGTCTGTAAATTATTATTGGGTGTTTTAGTCATGTATGCCATGTAATATGTGCTGCCTGGAGGCACTTCTAGATATGCATGTGTTCTACCTTCCCTTTACTCCTCCTAATCAGATACTCAAAGTCTCTTATAAAATTTTTGGAAAGTCTAGCTGTATGTGATTATTGGATTAGTCCTGAGCTGGGTTTTTGTAGGTGTTTTGTAAAGTGTGCCTATCTCTGTCCCATTTGTCATTCATTAGTGATTAACTTCGATTTTGCATTTGACTTGGTCATATGATAACACTATATGAATCATATAATATTGTAATAGTGAATTTGAATTAATGACTTAGTCATTTGAAATTTTAATTCTTCAAATAAAGGAAGTGCTTTTTTTTTTTTTTCAGGGGTATGATTTCTCCTTGAAAAACAAACTAATAATAATGAACCTAAGAGAGTATTTTGCATATCCAAATTTTTTGGTTCAGCATTCATTTTCAGCAGTGAATATGTTTCAGTTCTGAACTCTTTGTAACAAAAATTAAAGCAAAATCCTCATTTTTAATTGCAGCAATTAGCAGTTAAAATGTGAATGAAGTCCAAACTTTCTTAACATTAGCATTTCTAATTATCTAATGTCCCATTTTTACTGAGGGTTATGTAGCAATTTAATTGCTTCAGAATAACTTGTGATCTATATTTGCAGAATTATTTTTCTTTACGTCTTTGCTTTACTTACATAATTTTGCATAATGAAGGTTAGGGTTCATGTTCTTTTGTAGGGGTTTTTTTCCCTGATAATATGAAGTGCCGAGTTAGGTCATTTCAGCTGATTCATGCATTATTCTTTGTAGTCTTGTATAATGATTTTGTATTAATTATGGCTGAGATGGAGTCAATTGTCCCTCACTGAAGCCCTCATAGCATTATGGTCTGCATTGGTAGCTGGAAAGGTTTGGTGTCATGCCAGTGTTTTGGCCACTGCTGAGCAGCTCTATCACAGCTCTGGGGCTCTCTCCCCAGCATTCCACTCTCCAGCCAGTGGGCTGGCCTTGGGCAAAGTTCTGTGTGGGGCACAACCAGGACTCCTGGCCCAAAATGACCAAGGGGCTGTTATGTAACATGTATCATCAGGTCAGACATAAAAGCTAAGAAGAGGAGCAGGAAATGAATGGGCATTTGTTAGTTACAACATTTGCCTTCCAGAGAAACCACTGTAGTGCTGAAGCTCTGCTTCCCAGGAAGTGTCTGGAAATATCTCGGTGATGGAAAGTAGAGAATAAATCTTTGTTTCATATGCTTGTCTGAACTTGACCTCCACTGTTGCTTTGGTAAAATATCTTTATCTTGACCTATGAGGGTTTTATTCATCTTCTTTTCTCCACCCTTGTCCTGCTGAAGAGGGGAGCAATAGAGTGGCTTGGTGAGCAGCTGGCACTCAGCCAAGGTCAGCTCAGCACAGATCTACATATGGGTTTATTACCCCTTCACCAAGTCAGTTAATAGCAATGTGAGTGGAAAGAAATCAAAACAGGGATAAAATAATGTAGAATTTATACAGTTTCAGTTTCAATTGGTTGGTTTTCATAAGCTACGATATGTTCACATTTTAAAATGCGGATCTTTGCATTCTCAATTCCTGTAAAAGCAAAAGCTAAGTAAAAGATGCATATGTTTAAAACTGCAGTTTTACACTGAAGGCAAAAATCTTAGGAAAATTTCATAAAGCAAGTATATTTTAAAATGTTACTTTTGAATTTATCTTTATTCTTTTCTCAGATACTTTTGTGGTAGTAATGAGTAAACATCCAGATCAATTTTCTTTTGCATATAGAATCCTCTATGGAGCATTAAAAAAAAGAATTCTACAGAAAAAGGCTTATAATAAGCAATTAAAAACGAGAGAAACTCTAAAAGGAAAACTAAGGTTTATGTGTCCAAATGGCAAATGAAACATTACATGAGGTAGAATATGATGCTATTCTAACACAGGGATGTTTACATATTTTTAGATTAATAGCTTCTGAAAAAGACCTTTTTTTACCATATAATTTGAAATGCATAAAAATTTCAAAGCTGTAAGTATAAAAACTTTTTTCACCAAATCTAATCTCAGGCAAATTTGGCTATTTAGATTACATTTAGTCTGATCACAGCCAAATCAGGCATTGTCCAATATTTGATGGATCTCCATGACAAGGTTAGAATATCTCATTCCCAACCTCTCATCGTCTTAAAAGTACTTCTTAACAGTATTTCTTAACTGTACATTGATATTTAGAGGATGGGAAAGTAGAGGAAAGACAGAAACATTTGGAAAACATTCTTGCCTGTTTATAAAGTTTTGCTGGCATACTCCCATGCAGATAACAAAACAAAGGCAAAAAACTATGGCACAAACGCAAAAAAATTCCTTGAAAGATTTCCCCAGTGTTATACAGTAAGGGAAGAGCATATGGCTAATTCTTTTTGTGGTCACTTTAAGCTCTCTACTGATTCCCTAGGTGTGTTTCTTTTGTTTTGTTTTCCTTAATTACTTTTTGTTTGTTTGTGTTTTTTTTTAATTAATTTTTAAGTTATGATGTGGAGTATGGAATCTCATATGTAAACAGAAGCGCTGGGTACAGTTCTCCTCTGGGAAGATAATATTGGGCACATACTTTGTGTGCCAAAACTCTATGAATTCTAATGAAATTTATATGTGTTCTACTGGGAACTAAACATTGATTGTGCTGGAACTGCTTATTTTTTTGTCTGAGATTATTAAAGCATCTATTCTAAAAATCTTCGTAGAAATTAGGTAAAAAAATTGTCTTAAATATAACAAGTACTGAGGATGGTTCTGCTAGAGAAATTTGTAGGCTTCATAATGTAACTGGATATTAAATTAATCTGTTATGTAAAGCATAAAAGAAGCCATACATAGACATAATTGGAAACAGATGGACATCAGAGGTCTCATGTAAGCATATGTGATTTGGTCTGTTCTTCAGAGAGATGGGCAGAAGACTACTAAAATCCAGAACACCCATGTTCTTTGGTTATTAAATCCTGCCTCAAAATGGAGCTTATTGGCTTGAGCAAAGACAAATGCTATGGAACTTTCTAGTTCTGATTTTCTTGAGTTTTAACCATCCAACAGATCCTATGTATCTGTAAATAGATATATAGGCCAATCTGCAGTTACTTATCATAAATATCTGGATTACTGCATCCACTTCTGATCTTCCTGGTACAAGAGAGACTAAGAACCACTGCTGAGAGTCCAGCAAAGGCCCACTAAGATGATGAGGGGATTGGAGCAACCTTCATATGAGAATGTGCTAAGAGAACTGGGACTATTCCTCTTGGAGAAGGAAAAGCTCAGAGACATCAGTGTATATGAATACCTGAAGGGAGGGTAAAAGAAGATGGAGCCAGGCTCCTTTCAGTCATACCCAGAGACAGGACCAGAGGCAAAGGGCACAAGCTCATACACAGGAGATGTTCTGTGAACCTCAGGAATCACTGTGAATGACTGTGCATTGTCACAGGTTGCCCGGGGAATTTGTGGATTTTTTAACTTGAATATATTCAAAAGGCATCTGTAGATGGTCCTGTGCAGCCAGATCTAGGTGACCCTACTTGAGCAGGGTGGTGGACCCAATGACCTCTAACCTGTGTGTGCCTTTCCTTAGGTTAGCCTTCTCAGCAGAGAGTCAGTCCAACATTCAACTCTGCCTCCTCCAGTCTCAGTTGCAGTGATACCTTAAACAGCATAGGGAATAGAGCTCTCCAGCATTAATTCTCCTATCATTTATGATGTGATCATCCTAAATGCGTGTTAACAAGATTTGGATATAACAGCATTTCATGAAATACATCAAACTAATCTAACTGTAATAAAGAGAGCATAAAATGTGTGAGGTAGATATTGCTGAAGTATAAAAGTCAATGCAGTTATTTACTTCTCATCTGCTGCAGGAAGTTTATTCTTAGATACTACTTAACTGCCATTGAAAGGTTTTTTTCCATCCTCCTTTGAAGCATCTGCTGGGAGACATCTATAGAGCCTGTTATATTAGCCATCTGGATAGTCCTCTGCAATTATAGACAATTTCAAACAGATATTTCAGGAATTGTTTCGTGAGGTCCTCCTCAATTAGATGTTTGCCATCGAGAGAGATAGCTTGGATAAATACTTGCAACGTTCTGTTTCATCTGTTTTTTTCCTCATGGCTAAACTTCATTCATGTTTGGTAATATCCCATTATATTGCTTGCAAAGGAGCAAAGTCATGTGTTACTTAAAATCCTAGTATGTATCCAGATTCTGGCAAAATTGTCACCTAAAACGGACCTGCCTCTCTAAACGGAATTTGAAGGTGATGCCCATGGTTTAGCAGTTTTGTAGTTGTATGGCTTAGCCATATTTTTCTGGTTAGATGAGCAGTTCAGGGTTATACTGTTTGTGTTTTGTTTAGTTAGATTTTTTTCTTTTGTATTGTTATTCATTCACGTTTCTTCTGTGATCTAGGACTACTTGATTTGAAGTCAGTCTAAGAGGAAAAATATTCTCCTAAAATCCCCTGTGCTTACAGAAAGTGTTTAGAGTGAAATAGTAATGTGTAGTTAAATTCATATGAGACTTTACTTCACACATTTCAGAATGTTAAAAATGACATTCAGGAACTACTGTAATTTCCTCAAGTGTACCATTACCATAAATCTGACAAAGATGTTTTACTTTGCTACTGTGTGATATTTTATTTGATGAAGTATGTTGATAATTCCTATATGCCTTTAATAGAACAGCTGATATTTTGCAAAAACACTTCTGAGTCAATGTAAATATAGATATTCTGTGAAGTCATGCAACAAGGCAATGAGTTGAGACTCATGAAAGACAAAATATTTTCTTTTTAATTTTTTTCCTATTTCTCTTTTCCCCCTTCAATAATATGAAGAATTCTAACAGAGGTGTGGGCTAAAATTTTAACATCACTTGTATATAAACCTCTAACATGCATGGATATAAAGTTGTGACAGTATATTTGTCTAAGATACATTATCACAGTCTCAGCCAACTGAGTGTTTGTTGGTTCTGGTCTGAATGAGTTCTATCTCACCACAGCCAACCTCCTGTCCCTCAATAATACTGACTAACTTTGTGGAAAATTGAAGTAAATAATCTTTATAAATACTTAAACCCAGAAATAATTATATTATTGCAATAAATATGTTGACAACAAGCAGCACTATTGCTAATGAAGAGCAAAAGGAGGGCAATAATTCTGACAATTCATGTATAATCAGTCTCTGTCAATTGTGACTTTTCTTGTATCTGGTTTGGATTATAAAAATGAAGGGTATTTTCTTTATATTCTCCAATATTGAAAAACACAGACTGGGACTTTTTCTGTAAAGTATTTTACAATTTAAAGGACTAAAAATGTAGTATGTAAAATTAGGTATTTTCATTTAAAAGTTAAATAATGTGAATTTTTCAGAATGATGTAAAAATTATAACTATTATCTTCATTTTACAGAGTAAACCTGGATATTTAAAGGATAGAACTTGCAGTATAGAAGCTCATCTGGGCAGAGCTGAGGACAGTAGAGAAGAAAAGCAGCTCTTCAAGCATAATTTTGTAGCAGTACTGAAGTATTTAGGGAGTTCATGGAAAGCCTTGTTTCACTGTGCTTAGGAAGAGAAGTATTTTCTTCTGGACTGACAATCCTTAAGAAAGGACACTAAATGCAAAAAATATAAAAGTCCTTACCATTTTAGAGATGCTCTTATATTTGTCACTTCCACATATCATCTTGTTTAGATCTGTGACTTGGGCTTAGGAAATAATATTAATGCTCCTGTATGCATTTGACCTACTGCTCTTTGAGTGACTGAAATAAATCATATTCTGAGGGTCTTGGAGAAAAGTGGTAAATATTAGCCTTGCAGGAGACGGAAGCACTATGTGTGAGAGATGCTGTCCTTTCATAACAGCTGTAAATCCATAGTGCAGATGGTGAGATACAAGTAAAGGTAAAAATGTGCTTTTAACTGTATTGTTCCTGCTTTTTGAAAAGTAGAATGAGGGATGGCATATAAAGAAATGAAGATGAAACAAGTCATTCCTCCCCCTAGAAGTCAGCAATACCTTGCTATTTAAGCCATGTTTAAGAGAATGAGGTAAATACTCTAACACATCGTAGAAGCGGCACTGCTAAAGCAGTTGGTTTTTATTAGGAAAACAGATTCCAAGGCAATGATCTGTACCTATTAGTCAGAGCTGAAAAACAGCAGTGTGACTGTGATTCAGTGTGATTCAAGAACCTTTTAATTCAGGATGAAACTGAGAAGTCTTCAGATTGACAGAAGAAATATTTACTTACTAATTTAAAGCAGTAGAATAAACTAAGAAGTAGCATGGAGTTACAAAACTTTTCAAGCAAGGAATTGAAACAGGATACCTTATATTCCATATGGATAATCTCATCATGCATTTGAGGATTATGTTTTTGCCTGTTGTGCTTCCTTTCTGTTTTGACAAGTAATTCAACCCAAAATGTCAAGATACTTTAGTTTTTATACTTTAGATTTTGTAAAGTAAAGAGTTTTCAGGTTTTTCAGTCTATTTCTGAGGAAAGAATTGGAAACCCTGTATTTTATGTAGAATATATTTTTTTCTAGTTAATTACCTAACAGAATTATCTACAATCCTACTAGAAGCATGAATGTAACAGCAATGAAAACCAAAACTGGACTTAGCTAAGAGCAGCAGTGGTAGCACAATCATAGAATATCCTGAGTTGGAAGACACCCACAAGGGTCACTGAGTCCAGCTCCTGGACTAGCACAGGATGGCCCCAAGAGTCACAACATGTGCCTGAGATCATTGTCCAAATGCTTCCTGAACTCTGTCAGGCTTGGTGCTGCGACCACTTCCCTGGGGAGCCTGTTCAGTGCCCAACCACCCTCTGGGTGAAGAATCTTTTCCTGATATCCAACCTAAACCTCCCTGACACAACTTCAGGCCTTTCCCTTGGGTCCTGTCACTGGTCAGCACAGAGAAGAGATCAGTGTCACCCCCTCTCCTCTTCCCCTTACAAGGAAGTTGTAGACTGCAGTGCTGTTTCCCCTTAATCTCCTCCAAGATGAAGAGACCAAGTCATCTCAGGCAGTCCTTGGATGGCTTCTCCTCTGGACCCTTAGGCACCTTTGTAGCCCTCCTTTGGACGCTCTCCAATAGCTCTATATTCTTCTTATACTGTGGCACCCCAAATTGCCCCCAGGACTTGAGGTGAGGCCACCCCAGTGCAGAACAGAGCAAAGCAGAGCAGGGCAATCTCTGCCCTTGCCTGGCTGGCAATGCTGTGCCTGATGCCCCCCAGGACAGGATTGGGCCTTTTGGCTGCCAGGGCACTGCTGGCTCATGTTCAACTTTCTGTTGACCAGGACATACAGATCTCTGTTTGCAGGACTGCTCTCCAGCCCCTCATTCCCCTGTCTGTATGGACATTCATGGTTGTCCTGTTCCACCTGTAGAATCTGGCACTTGCCCTCATTAAACTTCATCTGGTTGGTGATACCCTAGCCCTCTAACTTGTCAAGATCTCTCTACAGGGCCTCACTGCCTTCAAGTAGGTCAACAGCTCTGCCCAGTTTGATGTTGTCAGCAAGTTTCTCAGCATACCTTCTTGTCCTGCATTCAAATTGCTTATGAAGATGTTGAAGCTGACTGGCTCTAAAATGGAGCTCTGTGGATCATACACTCCTATTTATAGTTTATGCCACCTAGTACAGTCTGAAATATGCTTTTTCATTTAAGTTGTTCCTGAATACTACCTTGCTACCCAAACTACTGTTTTCAATATATTTAGTGCTGAAAGTGTTCTTGTTAAGAAGCTTGCAGCCTGGCAAGTAGTATGATAAAACATCAGCTTTGAACCTCGATCGGGCAAACAAAGTACTAAGAAAAGCAGAAGAGATTAGAACATCTAGAGGCAAAATTGATATCGCAAATCAATAAATCTGATGTGCCTCGTGGATACTGATGCAGAAAGGAAGATCACACAGCTGTGGAATTTGCTTAAAAAGCTTACAACTTAGCTGATATATACAGTAGCAGTTCTTGTGAAGTACAGATAAAGGAGAAAACAAATGGAAACATTTCTATTGGGCAGACAACGAATTAGGGAATAGAGGGCATTGCTGAAGTCAATTCTCAAAGCATTTGAACTAATTGTTTTGTAATGAAACAATTTAATTTTAAGGTAGAAGTTATCTTCAGCTTAATTGACCAGGTAGGAGTAGTGTATTCTTATTTCTTAAAATAAGCTTTTCAAAGTATGTGCTCAGGTATATAAATATCCCAGCTTAAAATGTTTCAGAATTCTGAAAATCCTTCTGCACTTAGATTTCCCTGTATGTTTGTCAGATGCTTCTGAGAAATTAGTGTAATGATGATACCTTGACCTCACTGTACAATCATTCACACTCCGTGGAGTAGGCCAAGAGGAAAACCCTGGACTATCTTCATTTTTTTTCTCTTCACTGAACATACATTAATGATAAAACCTCCTAAAATAATGTTTTTTGTTTAGTTAATGGCCAATGTAGAAGCATATTCTTTACATGCCTCTGAAACTGAAAGTGTTAGATGAACCAAGTACCGCTAAGTTACCTAGAGAAAAAGACTACTTTATTCTCAGTCCTTTCAATTTAGCTGAAAAGATCTTATAACTGTTTTCATTAACTAGTTTCTAAAAAAACTTCCATGAGATAGGATGAATCCCATATGTGCTGCCATGGGTATTTCTGTGCTGATGTATGAAGCAGATTTACTAAAAGCAATAGGTTAGTATAGCCTATCAAGTCTGTGCATGGCCAGCCCCGGTTACCTTTCCTAAATCTTTCCACATTCATTACATCTCTTCATGTGTGAGGCACTTTCTCTTGGCTTTCTTTTCTCTAATAAAAATGGGGAAAAACATGTACATTTTGAAAAGATGCAGAAGCCTATCAAAAAGAAAACACTCCAGTGCACACAATTCTCCCCTCAGGGACAGGCTGAGAAGGAGAATGAATTGCACATGACAGCTGTTAGGATTTGGTTTTGTCTAATGCAGTGCAGACAGACACTGGAAAGGGTAGCATGGAAATCCCAAACAAAATGAAACCCATCACTGAGCTATCAGGAAGTTGTGTGGAAATGCACATTGCTATGGTTGCATTATGCCTGTAGATAAAAGTTAGCAACTAAGACCTGCCATTTTCTTCTTTAGTTGACACAAAATTCTGTTGGTTTTTTGTTTGTCTGTTTGTTTTGTTTTGTTTTGTTTTGTTTTTAATATTCTTATGTCGCATGTAATGGCTAGGAGAAAATCCAAAGGAAATATCATCTACATTCTTCACATCTACTCCTGCAGCACTTTACAACATGCAAGTTACTGAATTTAAAACATAAATATCTCCAATCTTTGATAATAAATTTGAATTCCACTTTATTTTCAATAATGTATAATTAAATTTAAGCAGCATTGATGCAAATATTTTTAAGAAATTGTCACTCTTAAAAGTTTTGAGGGATTCTATGGCTTCTTCAGCATGTGTTCTTTGTCCTTTGCTTTTTTAAAGTCTTCTGTATCCAAGGTATGAGGCTGGTGAGGGAAAAAAAGAGCAGAACCTGGTGTAGATTGAAGGCAGAATGAGATCTTAGGCCAGCTGTCATCCCAACTAAAAAGACATTATAAGTATTCCTGAGTGTTATTTTCATACGAATTAATTCAGGTGCCCTTCAAGCAATGAGAGACTCCCTTTCATTAATCCCTGAAGATATTTACAGCTTCAGTCTTTTGTAGAATAAACAGGGAACTTTCTTTTCTTCTCTTCCCATCTTTTCCTCCCCTCCTGTCTTCCTCTCCCTGGAATATTTTGGCTGGCTTGCCAGCCAGAAGTAGGCAGGAACCTGCTGACTGCAGGCTTCTCTTGGACAAGTGATACAGCTTCCATTAAACACACTACTACCCACAGTTGAGCCAGAGAAACAGATGGAAAAAGTGTAAAATAAAGCTGTGTAAGCTCCAATGAGGCAAAAAATGTATACTTTTTAAAGTTTTGTTAGCTTTCTACAAAAATGGCACCCTAGGGAAGGTTCTGTCACTGAATTTTATAGGCCAGGTGTTCATCTGAACAAAAGCATAAAGAAAGAGATGGGATTTTTCTAAAATAAGAGTGGGGAGTTTGCTGCTTTCTCAGTTATGTGAATGCTTTCACAAAAGATGTCAACAGGGGTCCCAAAACGCAACTTTAAAATCAGCTTAAAAAGCTTTTTTTAAAGTGAGTATTTAAATATTGTAAAGGTTTATTTCCAGTTTCCATTTCCCCTATATTTTTTTTCTATTGTAGAATAATAGTTTTAGTTGCTTCTGAAGTGCTGAAAACTACTTTTAAGAAGCCTTGTAAATGACAATGTGGGTTTTTCGCCCTCCTTTCACTTCAGTATTCTGGATCTGTTTCAGAGAAAGATTTCAAAGGGAAAACGAGCATGTATGAAAATTCAGTTATTTACAATGATTTTAAGATTCTTTCCTTATTTTATATTTTGATCTACTTTTGACCAAGGCTTAAATGTTTAGTTTTGAGTGATTGATAACAAAAGTGTGCATCACTCTTGAAGCAGTCAGTGTAAGTCAATTTTATTTAACTTTTTTTTTTTCTGTTCTGTGTTCCTTCTGGTGTGAATAATGGGAGAAAGCTTATATGGAACGGAGTTATGACTTAGAGAGCTATTAAGAGAAAACATGAGACGGGAACAGGCTCTATAATTTTGTCATTCTTCTTTTTCCATAGTGAGAATTTTTAAGAAAAATCCTAGAAAATAATTTTTCTTGCCTTCCATATGTAGCAAATCGTTTATATTGTTGGTTGTTTTGTTTTTATTTCTTTAAAACTAGTTGACTAATAAGTCCTTCTGTTCTGAGTTGGAAAAACAGAATACAACGTCTTTTTTTATCTGGAAACTCAAAAAACCCTCTGAAGGCTCTTATCAGTCCTGAGAGCTTTTAGTCTAACGTTGTTCATGTAGAAATTTCTGAGGCCATATGGACACAGTAGGTTTCACAGAATAATTTTCAGTTTTCATCTATGTCTAACATATTGCTATGCACAACTGTAACTTGAAAGACAAGAATGTTCATTTAAGGTTTTTAAAAGTTGTAAAATATCAATATATTTCTAATAGCAAGTTTTAAAGTCTCTGGACTTAGTTGAAATAATATAGCTAGCAATTATGAGGTTTTTGACACAGGTGTTGACTACCTGAATTAAAGAAAATCATATTACATCCCTAACAAATACTTATTTTCTTCTCCCTCCACCTCCCAAACCTTACTGTACCAACTCTGGTGTCTTTGCAAACTTGATGTGCAGATTCTGTGTAAACATTTTTAAATCCCTTTGCTTACATGCACAAATCTTGGGGCAGTTATTCAACTGAAGGTCTTTAAGTAACCAGACCTGGAATGTAGGTGTAGATTTCTCCTTGCAAAGAGAAATATATTTGAATAAAGTCTCTCACGTGCCACACTACTCTAATGAAGACTGCTTGATGCTATTTGCTTCACGTGGTAGACTGATATTTAATGAGAGAAGTAAGTAAGCTGTGATTACACCCTGGAAATCGGAGAAATGGATCCTGGGAAGATGGTATTTGTTTGGTGTAGTGATCTGCTCTAAGATCCTGCTTTAAATACAAAGAATATCTCTCACAGCCACCATCAGTGTTGTGTCAGCATTTGTAAATAATGATATATAAGCAATAGTGAACGTAGTAAAGGAGGTTTGTATTAATAAAAACCAAACATAAATGAGACCTAACATTTCACATTATAATTTTGGGCAGGTGTTCAAATAGAGCTTAGAGTTACATGAGCCTTGGGAAAACTTGGCTCATTAAATTGCCTCCATCATATCTTATCTTCTGGAGCTAAAATACTACAATAATTCCACTTGACTACTTTCCTGCATAAGTTTGTACTCAGAATCTGAAGATTTGAGTAATTGCAAGGGGAGACAAGAGGAAGACTGACTTATGTTATCTAGACTTCTGTAAGGCTTTTGACACGTTCTCACAGAGCATCCTTATCTCCAATTAGGAAAGAAGTGGTTTTCAAGAGTGGACTATTCTGTAGATAAGGAATTGACCAAAGAGAGTTCTTCAGCCAATTCCTAAACCCCAAACTGTAACATACTGAGAGTCAATGAGCCAGAGACTCGTGGTCCATGGCTCTATGTCTAGGTGGCCCTCAGGTTCTGTCTTGAGATTGGTATCTTTACCAATGACACAGACAGTGAGATCAAGTGCACCCTCAGCAAGTTTGCAAATGACATGAAGCTGAGCAGTGCAGTTGACACAACAGAAGGATGGATGCATCTGGGAGGACCTGGACAAACTTGAGATGCAAGCCTGTAAGTCTAACCAAGTTCAGCAAGTGTGAGGTGCTACACCTGGGTAGAGTTAATCCCAGACATGAGCACACACTGGGAAAAGAGGTCATTGAGAGCAACCCTGCTGCTGGACATGAGCTTAGAATGTGCTCTTGCAGCCCAGACAGCCAACCTCATCCTGGGCTACATCCAGAGTGGCACAGCCAGCAGGTCAAGGGAGGGGATCCTGCCCCGCACTCTGCCCTCGTGAGAGCCCAGCTGGAATACTGTGTCCAGCTCTGGGGCCCCAGACATAAGAAGGACAAGGACGTGTCGAGGTGGGTCCAGAGGAGGACCACAAAAATGATGGGAGGCTGGAGCAGCTCAGGGCTGCAGCAGCTCTCCTATGGAGTCAGTCTCCTATGGGATTGTTCAGCCAGGAGAAGAGAAGGCTGCAGGAAGACTTGTTGGGGCCTTCCAGTAGCTAAAAGGGGCCTTACAAAAAAGCTGGAGAGGGACTTTTTACACAGGCAGATTATGCAATTACACAATTGTAGTTCCTTTTGGCAGAAACTATTCCTTTCAGATGTGTTGTATGAATGGCTTGTTCCTGGTTTGGTTTTTTATATTATACAAAAATACTATTAATTAAACTCAGGAAATACTTCTTTTTCTCCTCTTTATTTGCTCCCTTACCTCTGCCACAAAGACAGACACTTGGATTTCTTACCAAGGGTTACATTCTACTGTTGTTTCACACATATGCATGCAAAAATGTTTGTTATAATATATTTTAATTCTGTTTTTAATAGCTGATGATTTTGTTTTAAGTTTGATACCTCAGAATGTATGTTCATAACAGCTGAAGCATTTGGCAAATGGGAACTTCTGGTTCTGTTATACATTAATAACAATACTCAGACTATATGGGCTAAAATTAATGTGAGTCTCTTGAAAGAGTTTTGTATGATATTTGAAGGTTTCTAACTGTTTAAGAGACATCTGAAATGATGTATTTGTCTATGTAGAGAAAAACCTGAAAAACATTCTGGATTTATATATAGGTACTTATTTAAAATTTTGATCCTAAATAAGAAATTTCAAATTAGGAAATAAGTTAAATATATTTTTTATGTCTCTTACTATTAAGAATTACTAGTATTTTTGTCTGAAACTGTAGCTACGTCCTAAAATGCCTTAACTGTTGGATTATTTCTAGTGGAGAAACAAATTATATCTCTGTATTTTGAATCACTAGATAGTGTCGCCATTACTGGAAAGACACATTCTATATAACAAGACAGTTAGATTTCCAAACTGTTCCTGATATCCAGAGATTACTCATGATTTACATTTAAAGAGCTGTGCAGAAGTAATTTTTTTTTAAACCCCAAACCAGTAAGATATCGTATGTCAAATTGGGTTTGGACACAGTCTGAAGCAATTAGGATTACTTCAGTTAATAAAAAGAACACTCATGAAGACTGATATGGTATAAGGGTATTAATTTGAAGTGGAGATTATAACTTTATTTTGACATATGCTGAATATTAGCCAGACATCACAGAAAAAGAAATTCTGGGATGACAGCATGCAGTCTGACTGAGCATCTGCCTGAAGCACTCTGCAGCAAATTCCAGATTTTAACATCTGTCCAAAAAAGAGGTAAGGTGGATTTATTATTAAGTCACTAGATGGGTATTTGCGGCTCTTTATTACTTTATTACTTATTAGTTCTGCTAATAAAGAACTAAAGAAGAAATAAAGCAATGGCAAGGAGCAGGAAAAAGTTTATTTTCAAGGGCTTATCACTTTCTGTTTCATTCTATTTTTTTCCAGGACAGCAGTAGCTGTGCTGTACCTATAAAAGCTCATGCCAAACACAACTCTGCCCTTTTCAAATCCTTTTAAAGTCTTGCCCAGAAAACCAGAGAAATCAGAAGTACAAAGCCACCCAAATATGTCATCAAGGGACTTACCAACTGAAGATTTTCCATAATGCAGACTATATGCAATGATGTTCAACAGGGGAACACTGAACAGCTTAAAAATACATGGAGAAGTTTTATGTCCAGTGACTGACTGAACAAGCCTCTCCTCTAGGCAAAGATCTGGTTCTGCACTGGATATAGAGATTGAACAGAGTATGTGGGGTGTGTTCTGCAGGCTGCCAGGGCACTGATCCTTTGCTGGGGTGAATTTAGCTGTACCAATTTAGACCACATATATACATACTTACACACACACTAACATTAGGTATAATTACTATAAAGAAATAAAGGTAGTATAGGTAAAAGGGATAAATGGTGTGTTTAGGAATTTATAGCATGGAAGAGAGGAAGTTTTTGACACTTAGTTTGTAGAATGTGGTGCCTAAAAATACAGCCAACCAAAAAGAAAAGGAAAAAAATAAGGGCAGGGAATAGGGAAGAAATCAGTTGAAATTCATTTACTGGAAGCTATTTAAGTGAAAATTCTTGTATACAGATCTTCCTACAGTTAAGACTGTATTTTCTTGATCTTTCTTATTTAAAAAGGTTCACTCATGTAGGTCTGTTAAATGATTAGCTCTTTCAGAAATACACTCTTGGAATGAGCCTTTGAAAACAGTGCTAGTTATGTAATCAGTCTTGAAAATTTCTGTAGGGAGACATTTAATTGAGAAATGGTTTCCATGGATTAATTTATGAGAGGAAAAATAACAACATGGAATGAATTATTTCATTATACTGATCTGCTTTTTTCCTTTTCAGACTTTTTTTTTTCCATAGAGAAGAAAGAGATAAGAATACCTAACAAAATACCTTGTTGTTTATATTCCCGTACTATATGGGGCAAGATTAAAATGCAAAAGAGTATGCAAAAACCCCATGAAATTCAGTTTGTTCTCTAGAAATTACTTCATTTACGTTGACCCTCTTATGGACCTTTCATAAACATTTTCTGTCTTTCATCTGCTCAACCACTGCTGCATAACATCCTAATAACTTCAGTGAGTTATTTCAGAGACATATTTTTTCTGACACATGCTGCCTCAGGCTTCCCCTGAAAACATAATTCTTGAGATTTCAGCAATCACTTAGTGTCCATCATTCTTTGCCATTCTTCCAATCTCTCTCTTTGCATTTTGATGACTTCCCAGGCAGCTGTTCTCATTGTCTCCTCTTAAATTTGTCTCCATTTGGAAAAATGTATCAAGTTTGCAATAATCAGTCCATTTCCAGCTCACTGCCATCCTTTGTTTGGAACAGTAAGTCTCACAGTTTCCAAAATGCAAGAAATCATTTGTGACTCATTCATGTAGTATTTGTCAACTTTTCTTTTTAGAACACTTGTCTGATAGATCTTTTCCTCAAGGCAAATGTAAACCCCATGTGTTCAAGATCAGAGAAAAGCAATGTAATAACAAATTGGAAGAATAATTTGCAGATGGCATGTATTAATTAAAGAAGCGTATACTGGATATAAAAATCAATCCTTCACACACTTAAGATCTTCAGAACTGAACTGTTAAAAATGTTCCCCAGAAAGGGGCAAAGCTTGGCTGTTTGTTAAAATTATGACTAGGCAGAGTATAGCCTATAGTATGGTTTATTTAAATGCAGTGCTCAGTCATGTGAGTGAAAAATTGTTAATATCTCTTCTTTATACATGAGAATGAAAAGTCTCAAAAGACAGAGAGTGAGGGTATCACTGCAAGTATTCAGAACCACATTTTTGTTCTTCCAGCAGGAATCACAGCTTCGTGTACTTCAACAACAGCCCAATGTCAATGTATTTGTCAGTATGTAGGAGCAATTGTATCCTACTGTCATTATCTGTGTTCTCAGGAACAATGTGCTATACAAGGGAGGAAAAACTGAAAAACTGTGTGGTTTTTTTGTTTAGAGTAATTAACTGAAAGATCTAAACTACACCTCTGTGTTAGTGGTTCATTTACTCTTAGGAATTCAGTTGTGCAGCACTTCAAACAAATTCTGTGCTTGAATGTTAAAGACTAGTGAAACAAACCAGTTACTCTTTTAGTTAGTTTTTGCTGTCTTTGTCCAGGAAGAAAAATAATTCACCTTGACAGAATGAAAAGGTGAACTTGTATTTTTCTTTCACTCAGATGGAAAAACAAAGTCTCCAAAAAACCCCATACTCTTTTGCCTGGCATAACACTTGTTTTTTTCTTGTCAAATTGTTAAAGCGTTTTCCCTCCCTGTTTATTTATGTCTGCTTTTTCTCTTCTTCTGAATAGTGGATACTATGCAAGCCTTTAATACAACCCCAACTTTTGTTCAAGGAGCAAATAAATATTCCAGACTTCTAAATGTTGGGGCAGAAATGGAAGAACAGTGCATTTAAAAGACAGCCCTAACTACACTGTGGTTCTGCGACATGTCCATATTACTGAGGTTAGAAATTGTACCTGAATAAAAAAGAACTGCGGCTGAATTTAGCTTTCTCTCTCTAGTTTTCTAAATAGAACTCTGACACAAGTACTAAAGATCTCCCATTTCATAAAATCAGGAGAGTTAGGTACCTTTAAATAATATTAGAAAACCCCTTCACTATAAATGTGAGCTACATATATCTAGTCAATACTTGGTTGGTTCCGAAGTGCACTTTGAAGTCTTTCATCTGTCTTAGGATTCCAAGCAGACATTTCTTTTCATTTGGTATAAAGAATCCACTTCTGGAGATAACTGTGAACAACATTCCATTTTCTTAAATGCAGTTTTTATATAAAATGTTCTACTGGCTAGAGAATTACACAAAAAGTAGAAGCATTAGGTTATTTTTAATAACTTTTAGGATAGTGCCAACCTACTCTTTAGCTCACGTTGTGCTATTGCATAGCTTTGAAACATAAGATAAAGAACTGAGATTCTTTTAAGCATTACTTATATTTCCATCTTCCATTAAACAGTCATTTAATAAATTCTTCTTTCTAAAACAGAGAAATTTCACCTACTCCCATTTGGATTAAGTAGGGAAAGAAACTGCATAACTTTAAATTATTTTTTAAAGTAAAAATACTTTCCAACTACTTTTTTACACATGTATGAATATGTGTGTGTATGCACAGAACACATAAATAATAACAATAATCTACTTTGTATATGATATTACATTTCTATTTTATTTGTGAACTAATCTATCCTGGTTTCCCAAATGACAGATATTCCATGGAGCTACACAATAAGTGGTTCTTCAAATTTTAAGGAAAACTGGGCAAATTCTGAGCTCACATCATTAAAAAAATGCCCGTAAATAAATTGACTAGTATAATTTTTATGTGCCATCTACTTTAAAATGGCACAAAACTGCTTTCACACAAATTGAACTACTTAGGAATTAATATACAAATACTATTGGGAAAGTATAAAAGTAAAATAAATCAAATCTAATGTTTTTATTTTCCCTTCTCCAGTTCTAATCTGTGTACATGGTTATTCAATTCAGTGGGGATGTATTTAGGCCTCAACTCTGCAAAAGACTGGAAAAATTTTATATTTTAGTTAAAATTATATTTAGCACATAGGACTGCTGCCTACTAGTTGCTTTACTTTTTTACAGTATGTGATTTGTGATTCAACAGTTATAATTAATAATTCAAATAAAACTTTTCTTGAAATCAGTAGATTTCAAAAGTAAAAGTACTTCTGAGCTCTGGAGTCAGCACCGTGTTTCATCTGGGAATTTGAGATATGCATGCATAAAGTAGGGGATCAGAAAGGGCTTTGAGACAGAAAATACCAAGAAGTAAGAGAAAGGATTCACGAGGAACAGCTATACATGGGGACACACTTGTGCGGAGAAGGAAGAAAAAAATGTCCACTTTTAAAAGGTCATTATATATACATTTATATCAAAGTTTTATAAATAGACATTGTTCATGTTATATATTCCAGGGCAGTTCCCTGTACTGAATGCATGCTTCACAAACGATCTGTGATGATCAGATCTCATGTAGTTTGGGAAGAAAATTAAAAACCTCTTCAGAAGCAAGTAACTTGGCTTTTAGTTAAGTGTTCTTGTTTATTTTCATTTTTTTTATATACTACTTGCAAATATATTTATATATTACCAACATATATGTGTGTGAGTATATATATATTTATCTCCATATATATATATATATATTTATGTTTGTGTGTAATATTAATCTCAAAAAATGGAAATATTTGCATGCATATTCCAGATTTGTTGTTCAAAAAACATGCAGTCTGGAAATGATCAGCATACATTTCTCTGTGGGCAGACTTGTATCCAGACTGGGTGTGATATTTTTGAGGACCGAAAAGCAGACTCAGACCAGTAATGGTGGGTGCACCTCTTACAGTCTCAGCTTGACTTTGGAAAGCACAATCATGCTCAAGGAGATAGGCTGTTCCAGGTAGTTGCCTGACATGTTGTCCTCTCTTTAGAGAACTAACAGCACTTAACTGATTTGCACAAGGCTATATACTTGTAAATTAGCATCAACATCGGAATATCAGATTTTATGTCTTTCTTAGCTTGTAAGTATAAAAATAGATGGCTGCACAGTTGTCAGACTTCATGTATTTAGTTTTAATTCAGCTATTTTCTAGTTTAGTACTCTTCCAGCAGTTAAATTCACTTTCTGCTAACCTTCCATTTCCTTGTAACTAACTTTATCTTCCTAACACTTGATTTAGCACAGTATGACACTCTTGATTCATACCAGGAATATTCATCTTTTCCAAGACATAACAAATCCAGGCTTCTGCTGTGTTTTACATAAACTTCTTTACAGGACTATATATGCCATGAATCTGAACTTTTCAGTGAAACTTTAATAATGTAAGCCATTATGAATACTTTGTCTGAATGTAATTACTAGCTGCCTTCTAGTTTTATATTGTAACTTAATAATGTAGCAACGGAACACATACCTATCAAATGGGACTTTATCTTTTGTTCATTTTCAGTACTGACTTCCTTCATGGAACATTGCAAGAAATTGTCAAAACATTTGACCTGGGAAATATGCTCCTTCATCACAATGTGATCATGATTAGTACAATTCAATTACAGAATGGTGTTAGTGGTGCCTGATACTAAAGTACTGATGCTTTCTGATATTTCAAGTAACATTTAAAGCAAACAGTAAAGGTTTGGTGAGATCTGACTTCCCAGAACTGTTGTCAGTTTGATGTGTTTCTTTGTAGAGAAAGTCTGACCTTATACACTATTGTTTCTGTAAGACATCAACTGTGTCAATGTGAACATGGAAATAAACTGATATAGGTGTCTTTTTCTTAAAATTCAGATTGGAAGAGGAAGAAAGGAGATATAGTTTCCTACCTTGTCTGTGAAGATCTTGTCTCTTCACTGGTCACAGTCCACTGGAGGTCTAGGTGTAAGAATTTTAAAGAAAAAGGGTCTATGGCTACTTGACAGCTTTGATAATTATGACTTGGGGCATAATTGCAAGATCCAGTACAACAGAGAATGAATTAGGAACAGAGTAATCCAGAAAAGTCTTCAACTATGAACATGCTTCAGTGTTAACTTTTACCTTTTCTCCTTGGAGACCCAGTCTATGGGGAAGATGCCCCCTCCACTCCCTCATTATAATAATCTTAAAAACTGAGAGTATACAAGTGATTCACAATGCAGTTGCTCATCCACTGGTGACCAATGTCCAGCCAGTTCCCACGCAGCAGTTCCCATCTAGCTTTCCCCCAGATTACATTCTGGGCATGATCCCTCTGGTATGGAATATCCCTTTGGCCCTTTGGTGTTTGTGTCACCTCTCAGCTTCTTGTCCCCTCAGCTTGTGTGCTGGTGGGATGGTGTGAGGAACTGAGGAGTCCTTGACTGACTGTAAACACTGCTCAGCAACAGCGAAATCATCGGTGTGTTATCCAGATGTGTTTTCACCTGCACTGTGAGAAAAGGTGGCATTTTACCCTGATAACTTAGATAAATACCTTGAATGTACCTGAGGCTGGGTGTGGTAGCATTGTAATATTTGTCACTTGGTAGTGATACAGAAGACTGAGCAAGAGTCACCCTTCTCTCTGTGGTGGTAAGTTTTCTCCTGGCATAATTAGAACTCTAATACAGTTGCAGACTTGCATCAGAAGGCACTGAATACTGGATTTCTCAGCTTGCAAAATGGTTCTGCTTATTATCAAGTGACCTTAAGGTTTTCTTCACTAGTTTAAATCAAATAATATGAAGCCTGAATCCAAACGTGTCTATGGCAGCCATGAGGAGAGAAAATTGTAACTTCTTCAAGATTAAAAGTTCAAACTGTGATGGCTGTACCTTTTAACTCCATAACTGGCTTTTACCCTGATCTCTGTAATCCTGTTAGCTTCATCATGTTGAAGAGATCATGACATTTTCCAAAGCACCTGGGGGAAGCATTACCTTTCAGTTCATTGACTAAGCTTTTCTCTGGGACAGCAGTGTCACCCAGCTGTGTCTAGTCTTTTTATGCTTCACAGAGTGGCTAAGGTTGGAAGGAACCACTGGAGGTCAACTAGTCTGACTGCTTAAGTAGTTGCAATTAAGGTTATAGTGATCTTTACTACTTTGCAGTAGTACATTAATATTTTTAACTATTTCGAATAAAAACCAAAACCAAACCCCACACCGGCTAGGATTAAAAGCAAGTGGTTAGAGAAGATGAGTTACTATATCTTTTGAAATAAAATTTATATAGGAAAACTCTAGAAGAGCTTATAATAAAAAGAATGGGTGCTCTAATATAATACTTTTTTCTTCTTTGTGACTTGTAGCATACTCAAATTCTGTCTTGTTAGTTACTCATCTTAAAAATACCAGATTCCTAACTAGGAATTAGGTTAAATTATACTTCTTTTAGGTACTTGTGGCATGTGACCTTGGACTAATTAGATGACTTGTGTGTCTTTTTCACAAATACAGAAGAGATTAAGTTTTCTTTGGTGGGATTTTGGATAGGTACATTGTAATAAGTGGCATTCATACTACATGTAAAATAAGTAACCATTATTGAAAAATGGTAATTTCTTGAATGAGAAGAATAAGAATTCACAAAGATTTTTTTTATTTTTGAGACAGAATGAAAGAGAAAGGAATAAGATAAAGTGGGACAGAGAGACAAAGAGGAAAAAATATGCAAATCTATAAGCTACATCCCACTTAACCAGATTGGTATGCCCATGTTTGTTTGGAAAATGGAACTTTGGCAGGTAAATAGTCTAGTTTGGACAACCTGTAAAATATAGAAGCAAGTGCTAGGCAACATAACCTCTTCTAGATTTATGGGAAGCTTACATAAACTGACTGGTGTCATGCTTTAAAATTTAAGATGTGTTTCCTGGGTTAAGGTATGCTTATGATTTTAAAATATAACACGAAGCTAGGCTTAGGTGAGGCAAAATTGTTCAGCTTTGAGAAAGAAACTTAGTCTGAAACAAAGAAAAAACTGTTATGACCGGCATGATGTTAGAAAAGAGTCTATTTCCTTCTCTCTCTGTTTGAAAAATATTAAGTTTATGATGAAATATAGATAGTGTCAAAAACATGAAGGCATTTCTACTCCCAAGAGAAAATAGTAGCAATTTTAAGTAAAATCAACTATTTTCTCATTATATTTATTCACAGAACAATAAGTTTTGACAATCAGGACCTCTAGGCACTACTGCTATTCTAATTTATATAATACAGTGAAGGAATTCATCTTAAATAGGGAGTGTTTTGATACAGAGCTGAAGCGATGCCACCGTGTTAATCTTTAAGTGGGCTTTAATCATTACTTTTTGTTGCAATCCATGTCATTAACGTCACTGAAGCTGATTACCCATTGACTATTTTAATGCACTTCAGTATGCTATTTGTGGCCAGCAGGATCAGGGCAGTGATGGTGCCCACCTGTGGCTGAGGCCACACCTCAGTTTTGGGCACTGCCCGACAAGGAAGCCACTGAGGTGCTGGAACAAGTCTAGAGAAGGGCAGTGGAGCTGGTGAAGGGTGTGGAGCGCAAGGCTGAAGAGGAGTGGCTGCAGGAGCTGCAGATGTTTAGCCTGGAGCAAAGGAGGCTCAGGGCAGACCTTACTGTTCTCTACAACAGAATGAAAGGAGATTGTAGCAAATGGTGGGTTGGTCTCTTCTCCCCAGTAACAAGCAACAGGACGAGAGGAAATGGCCTCAGGTTGTACTAGGGGAGGTTTAGACTGGATATTAGGGAAAATTTCTTCACCAGAAGTGTTGTCAAGCATTGGACCAGGCTGCCTAGGGAAGTGGTTGAGCCTCCACCCCTGGAGGGATTTTTAGCTCCTTGTAAATGTGGCACTTTGGGACATGGTTTAGTAGTTTAGACTTGGCAGTTTAGGTTAATATTTGGCCTTGGTTATCTTAAAAGTATTTTCCAATCTAAACGGTTCTGTCCTATGACTCTACACATTTCTTACTGTTTTACATTGGCTGGAATACTTTGGATACCTGCATAATGACTGTAAATAATAGGTAAGAAAGGAAGTAATATAGAAGGGTGGTATAAAATCATTGCTTTGTCATGGGCTAGGCACAGTTTTTGGAAGAGCTTTCTGATTCTATGTCTTGTAGGCAATATCACCTGGTTTATCATGTTATTAAAATTTCACAAGAGTGTCTCTTCAGAAGGAGAAAGGAAAAGGAAATATCCTTAGTTGAGAGGAAGACTTAGCTTATCCACAGACTGTGGAGTTTTTGAGTAGTATAACAGGTTATTTTGAATTGTTTAATTGTATAAGTATTCTTTAATCAGGAATATTTGAACACTGGCAAACTAAGAATATACTGAGTTTGGAATTAGGAAAATTCAATGCATAAATATTTACCTACCTAAGTTCTTGTTGAGCAAAGAAATATAATAATCATAACGTCTTACTGTCCCAGTTTCCTGCCAGATAATAAAAGTGAGACTATTGATCTGTGTATGTCTTGTATTTATGGCTTTGACTTCCCAGAGTAACACTCTATAACATGTTTTTCCTCTTAAATAAAAAATATTGCATTGAAAGCTAATATCAGTTATAATCACTGAGTACATTTAAAATGACAGATGGATTGCCACACTCTAATACCTTGTCGTCTGTTTTTGAAATTCTGTTTCTTTGAGAAGAATAAAAGCTTAGTTTCTGTGTAACATATGTGTATTTTCTTCATTATTCCCCCCTTGCCCCTCTAAAAATAGGTGAGGTATCAGTATATATTCTGGAAATTTTCTAGCGTAAAAACTGATATGAATTAGAGGTGTTGGGCCTTGCTAAAAGGTAAATCTTTTGAGTCAGAAAGTGCTGGAGAGAAGGAAGGAGTCAAAATGGGACTAAGAGAAAAATACGAAGGAGATATTTGTCTGGGATCATTAGTTGAGTGAAATAGCCAAGGGGTATATTGGATGACCCCAAAGACTCAGGTAATAGAAATGGGATGAAATTCAATAGCACAGCATGAAAGGTCATGCACTAGGGGCTAATAACAAGCATTTTTGCAATAAGGTAGGAGCTGATCAGCTGAGGTGCAGTAGTCAATCACAGGATAGCTATAGGCTTCCAGTGCAAGGCAATCCAAGGATGTGTTAGCTAATATATTTCCAGAAGAGAAAAAGAAACCCATAAACCAGTATAGAAACCTTACTGTAGTATTAAGTATTGTTTTGATCATCTTGTTTTCAAAATACTCATATTGAATCGTTAATAGGTGCAGAAATGTATTACTGAAATATCTCATCTTTTAACCCTTAAAATAAATTCTAAGAGTAGGTATGATTTGTTCCATATACTCACTTTAGGAAGGTGATCATATGGAAGGTATAACATATATATATTTATAATATATTTAGGATGGTAAGTATCACTACTAGACATTAAGTCAATGTGTTTTGCTGGGATATGAACAGATGCATATTAACTGTCTCTGGATCAGACTGCGTGGCAATTTAAAGGCCAAAAACTATTAGAGTTGTCATACTCTGACTTGGTCTCCTAAAATAAGCAGAAGAAATCACCAAAACAAATAGCCTAGATGAAGTGAATCTTTATGAATTTTAGAGGTTTTGGGATCCGGCTATCGTAAGATCCAGTGCTGAAATGGAAGTAAAACTTTTTAGCTACATCTGTGGTAGGGGTTTGCTGTTTTTTCTAATTCCTAATTTATGTATGGAAAATTACATTAACTAAGGATTTGGCCCCAACCTCTGTATGATCTTCACAGATCAAGAATATGGACAATCAATATGTTCATATGCATATACAGACAGTATGTGTCTATGATGGATTAAAAAACTTCACAGAAGAAAGGAGAAGCTGAAAGATACATTTAAAGAGGAATGTTTCAGAGAACAATTTTGGCATATAAATACACTCTGGACAAATTAAGGATTAATATTTTCAGATGCTCTGGTGAGTGAAGAAAAAATAGGGAGAAAAAAAGCTGGTTTGGAGCTAAATGTAGTGGTCAAGAAAAATAAATGAGTTAGAGTAGAACAGTTTTTCGGAGAAGTGAGATGTTCAAAGACAGATTCAGGAGTTTATTTCTGACTTGGTAACTAAGTAATTATCAATGACAAGATGGTTATTTCCACGAATCCACCCAAAGAGGAGTACTTATTTGCTACTTATTTGTATGTAATACAGAGAGTAGCAGGCTCATTAACTTCGACTTTGGTCAGCAGAGCAAAAGGATATGACGGAGGAAATTAGCTTTCCCGGTGGTGAAAGGCTCTGACACCTGCCATGGCTCTTTTCCTGACTTGCAATGCCTATGCAATTTGCTACTCTAGCTGAATGCTCCCCCAAACTCTGGGCACATGGTAATTCACATGTGAGTACTTAATTAATTGGCTCATTTAATCAGTGTGTGAGCAGAAAAGACCTTATGCTAGCAGTATTTCTCCCCAGGAGAGCCTGCCCATTTGAGAGGCATGGTCTCCATGTCCCCTGATAGCAATTAACAACTACTGAATTGCTCCACTGAATAATCATGAAATTCGTCTGTCTCGGATCATTTCGTGTAGTCTAATAGTGCTTAAATTTAGTGTCTTGCCAAACTGGGGCCCATTAGAATCAACAGTGATTTCATGTGCTTTTTGAGCTAATTTAAATGAATGCCTTATTGAGAGATGAAACTACTTCATGCTTGATGTTTACATATTGATAGTTTTTTGAATATTTTTACATATATTTGGGAAAAATTGAAATTGAAAAATTGAAATTAAGAGCCTTTGAAAATTAAAAGCCTTCTCAAAATAATCAAAATAAATAACAGTAAATACTAGCCTAAACTCGTGCTTCAGTTTAATATCTAAAAGTTAAAACTAAATATGATATTTGTCTACATAATTCTCATACTAACCCTTGATATAATTCCAACCAAATCAAATGTGATTGCCTTTTTTTTTTTTTTTTTTAAATTTCTCTTCAGGAAAACATGGTAAACAAACATATGTAATAGTCTTATATGTTTTTGTTTAATATCTTGTTCATAAAACTAAAACTTTGCCAAGGTGTTGTTTGAAACAGACACACTCATCATTTGGCACGTTTGAGAGAAGCTTCTGACCAGTAAGGGTAATTCTTAAAAGCAGGATCTCAACATCTGAAAAAGAATCATAATGGTAGTTGTGAATGAAAGCAGTATTTCTTTAAATACACTGCTTCTTGAGTTTGTAAAGAGCCCTGACCTCTAAAGCTTCACACTCTTCCTGTAAAGGAGGTGTTTTCTCCACTAACTCTTGACATCCAGAAAAGTAGTCTTTGAAGGCAGAGATCATTTGAGCCTGCATACTTCTTCCAAAAACAATTAAATCCAACCCCAAGCTGTTTGAGGTTTTCTTTTTGGGTTTCAATGCTATGAATAATTCATCCGAGAAGAACTGGGACTACCAGTCTGTTCGGAAAGGTCATCAGCCCCTGTCAGAAATTTTGGGGAGAACATTCTCAGGCGTCCCTCAGATTGTGTTCTTTTCTTAAATACTCAAATAAAATTGCTATTTCAGTTTAATAATAAAAATTAATCCTATGTCAAGCAAAATAACACAGGTAGTATTGCAGTACTGTTGTAGTAATGTGAAAGTATCATTGACTTTCATCTTTTGATTGACAGACTAGATTTCCCTCTCTCTACTCATCTTACAGTATTTTGAATGCACTGATCATATTTGGTTTCATCTAATTCACATCAGTGTAAATCAAGTATATTAGGAAATACTTTAAAGCAACACTGACTTAAAACCAGCAAACAAAAGAAAATGTTCCCATTTTTCATACTGAGGGATAGTTCTTACTATAAAGTCTCTATATTCTTAATTTCTATATAGCCACGAATATTTTGAAGGAAAAAGATGCTTGAGCAGAGAAAGTGTTGAACTAAAATAAAGCAATAAAAGAGTGGGTGAAAAAGAAACCTCTTTTGGTGGCTTCTATCACATTTTTAGCTCTAATGTAATTTTTCCTCTTACTTCAATCAATTTTTATTTATTTCTTTACTGTCCCATTTGGTATGCTTTCTCATTACTCCCCAAATAAACTGCATTAAGTTTTCTTTTTTTTATATATTTTTTTTTTTTGCATAACTTCAGTATAACTTCCAGTTCTGTCTTTCTGGTAGTGTGTATCAGTTCTTCTAAAAGATTTTTATATTACCTCCTCTTCTTCCTTTTCAAATATTGCACATAGAAGCATAGAATGGTTTGGGTTGGAAGGGATTTTAAAGACCATCTAGTGTCATCCTCCCTCACTCCACTATGGGCAAAGACTTCTTCCACTAGACCAGATTGCTCATCCAAAGTGGCCTTGAACACTTCCAGGGATGGGCATCCATAAATGCTTTTGGCAATCTCTTCTAGTACCTCACTACCCTCACAGTAAATAATTTCCTTGTAATATCTTATCTAAACCTACCCTCTTCCAGTTTAAAGCTGCTCCCCTCTGTCCTATCACTATATACTCTTGTAAAAGTCCCTCTCTGTCTTTCTTGTAGGCCCCTGTTAGGTGCTGGAAGGCTGCTATAAGGTGTCCCTGGAGCCTTCTCTTCCCCAGGCTGATCAATCCCAACTCTCCCAGCCTGTCTTCATGGGAGAGGTGCTCCGGACCTCTGCTCATCTTCCTGGTCCTCCTCTGGACTTGTTTCAATGGGTTTACATCCTTTTTATGTTGGGTGCCCCAGAACTGGACACAGCACTCCAGGGGGCTCTGATGAGAGCAAAGCAGAGGGATACAATCACCTCCTTCAATCTGCTGGTCACACTTTTGATGCAGCAGAATGTGACTGGCTTTCTGGGCTGCAGGTGCACATTGCTTGCTCATATCCAGCCTCTCATCCACCAGCAGCCTCAAGTACACCTCCTCAGGGCTGCTTTCAGTCCATTCTCTGCCTAGCTCCTATTTGTGCTTAGAATGACTCTGACTCAGGTGCAGGATCTTACACTTGGCCTCATTGAAATTCATGAGGATTGAACAGGCCCACCTCTAAATCCTGTCAGGGTCCATCTGGATAGCATCCCTTCCTTCCAGCATATTTTTCCACACATTTTTGGTGTGTCTGGCAAACTTCTGAGGGTGCATTCAATCCTGTTGTCTGTGGCACTGAAGACTGCCAGACCCAATACCAAACAGAGGTTCAGTGGTCTGTACTTGAGCACTGAGCCACTGACCACAGTTCTTTGATGCAACAATCCAACTAATTCCTCTCCCATCCAGTAGTCCATCTGTTAGATCCACGTCTCTCCAGTTCAGAGACCAGGCTGTTGAATGGAACAGTGCCAATGCTTTGCACAAGCCCAAGTAGATGATGTCACTTGCTCTTTTGTTATCCACCAACACTGCTACCCCATCACAGAGGGCCTCTGAAGTTTTCAGGCATGATTTACCCTTAGTGAAGCCATGTTAGCTATCATAAATCACCTACTTATTTTCCATCTGTCCTAGCATAGTTTCTAGGAGAATCTCCTCCATGATTTTTTCAGGCACTGAGATAGAGACTGACTGGCCTGTAGTTCCCTGAGTCTTTCTTTTTTACCTTTTTAAAAATATTTTTTAATGGTTTTAAAAATTATGTTTCCTCTTTTCCAGTGAATGGGAACTTCACTGGACTGACATGAGTCCTCGAATACGATGGATAGTGGCTTATCCACTTCCTTCTCCAGTTGTCAGGACTTGCAGATGCATCACATCAGGTCCTATGTACTTGTTCACTTTCAGGTTCCTCAAATTGTCCCAGAGCTGTACTGCTCCTACAGTGGGAACTTCTTCATTCTCCCAGTCCCTGCATTTGCTTTTGCAACTCAGGCACTGTGGCTGAAACATTTGCTGTGGAGACTGAGGTAAAACAACCATTGATTATCTCAGCCTTCTCCGTGTCCTCTGTTACCAGGTTTCACATTTCCTTCCTGAGAGCTCCCACATTTTTTCTAATCTTCCCTGTATCACCTACAGAAGCTTTTGTTGTTTCTTGATGTCTCTAGCCAGATTTAATTCCATCAGGGGTTTAGCTTTCCTAACCTGATCTCTAGCTGCTTGGACAATTTCTCTGTTTTCCTCCTAGGCTACTTTTCCTTTTTTTACATCCACTGTAGGCTTCTTTTTTGTTTTATTATTGCATTTAGTACAAACTCTTTGAGAAATTGTGCTGTAAATGGTTTCTTTTTACTCTTTTCATGGGACAATAAAAACACCTTTATAAAGTTTAAGTTTTGTTTTCCCTCTGTTCTTCCAAAAAAATCAGCTCCACAATACATTGACCTGCAAATATTCTGAAAATGAGTTCTTATAAACCCAGATCCTTGTCAGATGACATAAATTTGAGCACATCTGCACATATGCCTGCCCTACTCATACCACAGGCTTTGATTTCATGTACCTACTTATAAACCAAAATCACTGCACAAAGTGACAGATGTCTACTGCAGTATATGTATGTCTCTGAAGTCAATCCTAGAAAAAAATGTCAACTAATCACTAAAGGATTAAAAAAATAAAAAGGATAATACCTAACATGTTAATCAATTATTATTTTTAACTTTAAAAAATATTCACAATGTTAGTTACGCTTGTGCAACTGTAATTTCCCTTCAGAACAACTAAGTCAGTATTGGACAAAGAGAAGACATTTCCAGAAATACTTGATTCAAAATAAAGTAATTTTGTTTTTAAGTTTTTCAATATTTAACTATATCTGAGTCTAGTTAAAACCTACACTAATATGACCTGGATGGACTAGAAACCTAGACTTTTTTAGAGAAAAATGAAAGATTTTTTGGCCATTTTTTAAAAATCTGAAACTGGTCAACTAAAGATTAGTTAATTTTTCGGTAAAACAAAGCAAAGATAACTTCAGCAAAAATGAAATTAATTTAATATAATTAATTTATTAATTTAATAACAAACTATCTCATGTTTATGTAGTCAGAATACAGTAAAAACCTGTTTACATTTTGCAAATTCACAGATAGTGATAAGTAGCCATGTTCATGTCTCTTTGAATAGAAATTAGAGCATGTATTATAATAAATAATGGCAAACAGAAATCTACCCTTAGCTATGGGCTGTGCAAGGTTATTTTAGCATATAGTGCCTCTGAGAGTTCCAAATCGTTGCCAAAAAATTCTGCATGTTCAAATTAATTAATGGTGGAAGTTTAACAGAAGACGACAGCCAGATTTGAGGAGAGAACTATGCCATTAGCCTAATTTAATTTCGAGGTCAGGATTAAAACAAAATGAAGAAACTTTAGATTAAGTAAATTGTTTTCATTTAAAAAAATATTTGGTATGGCTACAATATTCAAAGCACTAATAGAGTCTTAAAGACACTGAAATTTTTAATATCCCATTTGCATTTTCAGCCATTTATTTTAAACTGATTTGTCTGTCTTTGAAAGTGATTAATGCATGGAGCCTAGACACACTGACTAAATGAAAAAAAAAAATCCCCCTTAGGAACACTTCAGTGAAAACATTGTCCTAGTTACTAAAATAATAATTACAGTGAAAGTTTCTGGAGATAAAATTATATCAAAATATGCCTCTGAGCTTAAAACTTATTTAGTCAAGCTAAAATTTAGCTTGACCCAAAATTTATTGAACCAAGCTAAGTGTTTACAGAACTCTTTGTTTGAAGAAAAAATAGCTTGATAATAAATCTGAGAATAAAAATAGGAATCCATTCCATATAGGAAAGGTCTCTTACATGATTTTTTTTAAAAAATCGTTTTTTACATGCATATTCTATCTACAGTGAGATTTTATTCTGATCTGAAGAACACTTATGAGATAGAAGAAATGATAATATTTCCCAGGGCTGCATTCTTTTTAATTAAATTTGCATTCCACCTATCTGTGATAGATGAGTAGGCCCTTGACAGGAGATTAAAGTTAAATGATGCCCCTTACCCAACATTTAGTTATTTTTGTATTTGAATTTGTGAGTTTCTTGGGCAATAACTTTTGATTAAAAAAATGACAAATGTAGGTATCTGTGTGTGCATGTGTACACACATTTGAGAAACAGCAAAAGTGCACTTTGCACTGAATTGTCCCTGTTTGAATCCTAAATTCATTTCTAACTGCCTGAGGGCATTTTGCCCCTCTTGCATTTTAAATACTAAATACCTGTTTAGTCTGGACCTTTAACATGGTTATTGTCCAAGCTCTTATTTCTTTATATTAGGTCATATGTTTTTAGTTCCCCCCCCCCAATATTTCATTGATTTATTGTAAAAGTATTGCATTAAAATAATACTGACTATTAGATTAAAATCACTTTTGGGCATAATATGATTTAATGTTTCCTAGTAATTGTCTACATATTCTAGAGTGAAACTATAGCATGTTAGCAAACTTTTATTAGCTGATACACTTTTGGTAGTTGGAATCAAAACTGAAACTGCATTTCTGAAAATCTATACTGAAATTTCCATTGAAATTTGTTCTAGTTTCCCAAACAGGATTTTAGAAGTTGTGGCTAGAACCATAATGCCCACCTAATGGATCATGAAAATTAAAAAAAATGTAGAGAGCTTCATTAACTCATTTCTTTACAGCGACAATTCCAGAAGTATGCTGTACCATATGGCTAAAAAAAAAAGAAATTAAATTACAGCTGTTAATCCATTGGGTTAAGAATATGACAGAAAAGACTTGGTTTTGTCTTCAGCATATCTTTGTCTCAGGCTTATGTCTCTAATATTGTTACCTTAGTACATACAGCATTTGTATTGTGGTAGGTGAACTACCATATGGTATAGAAGTTGTGTAGAGGTACAAATTGTGCAGATGGGGACACTGAAGGGAGAAACCAAGGACATCAGGCAAATCCAGAGAGCAAAGTAAAGCTGATGTGTGTATTTTATCACATGGCTGGTTAATAACTTGCTAATGGTTGATACAATGATCTGAATCTTCCTTGTGTTTCCCCCATTCCCTTCTCTCAACTGTTCTCTCCAGCTCTTACACTCCAGCATTACAGATCCCACGTGAATTCATTTCATTCACTAGAAAGGGATCTCACGGCAACTTTGTGCTGTAAATATAAAGGAGAAATTTAGAGCTTAGCTCAGTTCAGCTATGTAAGGTATTTCTTTTCCTTCACTGCTGAAAAATTCTCCCCATTCTTTGTGCAATTACAATACTGCAGGAAATCTTGCCTCCGCATACCTGTATGAAAAAAAGCTCATTTTTTTTTCATTTCTCAATATATAGCCTTTATTCTGCTGAGCAGTCCCATTAGCTTTACAAAGAAGATTAAATGGAAGAGCAGTATGATGAATTGAGTTCTCTCTTCCTTTATCCTATCTTCCTGTAGTACAAGTATGCTTGTAATACATGAATTTTTTAAAGTCACGTGCCATTCTCATGCCCATTCTGTATGTTTGACTAATATAAAATATTTGCCACACAGAGGAAGCCTCTTCTGACAGTTTACATACTGTCTCACCTCATTCTTTTCACAGCGTTACACTTTAATGGTTTATTTCCAAATTTGGGTATGGGCAATGGGGGAAGAAAGAAAAAAGTAAAAAATAAAAATCCAAAGGAGACAATTTTCCATCTTTTTATTCTCTTCCAAAAAAGGATCAAAACCAATTTAGTTATGTAATTTCTGCAGATCTAATCAGATAATGAATTTAGGAGTTGTGAGGATGGTCAACTTTTCCATATAAAAAAACTATGTTGTCTGGTCCATGGCATGTTTCAACATGCCTCTTGCTTTCAGCCTCACTGAATATTTTTGTGTTCTGCCTGCCCCTGCAGCTCCTTATTCAACAATAAGTTTGACTAAAACAAATGACAGTGAGTGGTTTGAAGTTTCCACCATGGAGAACTCTTGGCTTCATAGACATTTGCTCTGAAGGGTTTACTCCTGTAACAGGCCTGTTTCTGCATTACTTTGATGGTGAATAGTAAGCAAAGAAGCAAAACTCTTTTTTTTCAGGACTAGCAGGTCAATACTGCAGACACATATTGGAAAATACATTTGAAAAAACAGAATTATTGCCTGCGCAAACAGCACTACTATCAGTGTTGTCTTCTCCTAGTTAGTGAATGAAAAATAGTCCTGAGACCTTACAGAACATGGAGAAAATGTTTTTCCTTGGCTTTTTATGTCTTTAATATAAAAAGAATTTTAGTTCCTCTCTTAGGCAACAAACAGCTGGTTCATAATCTCGGGAAATCTTAATTTTTGTAGAGTTGTATTTCTTTTTCAGGTGTTTGGCTGTGATATCAGACTTCATCAGCACTACTCTTATGAAACACGTGCTCTACTCTTTGAATACATCCTTATACCATGACTCCTCTCCATCAGGAGAAAGAGCAGGTGAAGTAACAGTCCTTCTACTATTTTTTTGTTCTCTTAATGTAATAGAAGTTTTGATCCTTTGCCATAAATATCTTTAGGGCTACAAAGGCTCAATTTCTCCAGACTCTTTATTCTTTCAGGAATTCTAAACTAAACTAAACGGTGTGGGTTCAATCTCCATATTGGCCATTTACTTAAGAGTTGGACTCAATCACCCTTGTGGGTCCCTTCCAACTCAGAATGTTCTGTGAACCTAGGAATTTAAGACCCATCTGGGCTACTAAACATGGGAGTTTAGAATAATAGTAGATGAGAAAGAGCTGTAAACTAACCCCCCAGATATATATCAGGAATTGACTTGAAGGGAATAACTTATGGCGCATGAGAAAAAGTTTCCTATAATTAGTGCACTATCCATGTTGGCATAGAGACTACAAATCATGACTGAACAAATTTGTTTCTGGATAATTACATGCCCTTTGCCCTGAAAATATTTTCAATAGGATAAGAAAACTGGATAGGTCTGATGATTTCTGGAGGTGTTTGGAGAAGTGCACTAGACTTTTTACCTAGACTACCTCAATTTGTCTTCAGACTTTGCTCCAGGGTGAAACAGTTCTAATTATGGGTATTGAAAGAGACGTGCTAGAGGCACCGATCCGATTTTATTTGTGCCTCAACACATGCCATCCATGAGGTGAAGAATGACTGCGGGGCTGTCCCGGTCCGGAGCGGCGTCCCCGGG
>VZRX01004396.1:259344-271077 GCA_013398075.1 Notiomystis cincta | reverse complement strand
CCGGGAGCCGCGCAGACTCCTCGCGGCCTGCGGCACACGCGCTCCGCCTGCAGAGCCGGCGCCACAGGGCCCGCCCGCGCTGCGGCGGCTCCCGGGGCTCTGTGTCTCTCTCCGGCTCTCTGTTCTCCTATTTGCTCCTTTTTCTGCCCCCCTTTCGGTAGGAACACTTATCTTTCTTCATCAATAAACAGTTCTCAGATGCAATATTGCTGCATGTGCCCTTTATTTTCGTCCGAGAAATCTATCAAAAAGAATCCTCCCTGACTCCCCTTTTACAGCGGGACGGGACACCTGCCCAGGAATATTTGTTGTAAACATGTTTGTCTTCTTATGTGTGGCTGGCAGATTGCTAATTTGAAGCAGAATTCAATATTTCTAATACAGATAAAATGATTCTAGAATGTCGACAACAGTTTGAAAAGTAGTAGTATTAAATTTCTCGTTATCAAATTTCAAGCCTGACTAGCTTTGGTTAATATTTTTTGATTCCACGAAAGTTTGACTATTTCTAACGTTCTTGCTATGGCACTGAGCATTACCTTCCTGGTAACACACGTGCCATGCAACTGAATGAAGTTCAGCCGTTTTTAAAGTGGCTGAGTCTATGTGAATTCTTTGATTCTTTGATGTTGCAAGTCAGAAAGTTGTCATTCTTTCGAACACAGGGTGACAAGACTATAATAACTGTTTCCAAGGCCTAACATTTGTGGATTTATGCTGTCCTTTCCCTTTGGAGGTACCAATGAACATCTTGTATTTTGTAGTTTTTAGTAGCCCACATTTAACATGGTATATTTATCCATGACTTGTTCAGCTGAATCCTTACAGAGAAATTTTCTTAGGTTGTTTTTTATGTATTATGTAAGATATGATCTTTCAAAGTGTTGTAAATACACCCATCATCTGTGAATTTCATCACAGAACACTTAGCAATTTTCAAGGAATAGGTAAACTATTTTTGTCTTATTTTGTGGTACTGCAGCTAATTTAAGTTTGAACATATTTTTATTGGCTGATATGATGCTGCTTTTTCACTGCCTAGTCACGTGGGAGACACAAACCAGACTGGAAATACTCAGCTGCAAATGCAACAGCCTGTGAAGTTTCACAAGGGATTTATTGGTACTTATGAGAAGATGCTGTGCTATAGTTTGTTGTGCCAGTGGTACCATGGCATCTACTATTTTCATGACTTTTCCACCTTTAAATTTTAGTTTTTAGTAAAAGACATCTAGGGAAATTTTAGATCACATTAAAGATCAAGGACATAGTGGGAGTAATATATAGTGTTCATTTTAGTATTCAAGGTTAACTTTTACTATCTGCATACTGTGGTTCTTCAAGTTGGTTGGCTGAAGTGTTGGTTAAAGAACTGCAGAATACAGCTATTTCAATATACTCCTTTTTAGAGTTGAGCCATTACAGTTTATCTTTTGTTCTCAAATGTAGTCCCTTTATGTCTTGAGTGGCTTCTGGTTGTCGATTTATTTTTTATTAACTCTTTCAGTGGTGCTGAACAGTGTATTTCTATGGTTTCTGGAGGAATATTCTTATAAAAAAGCTGTTAATTTCCAAGTAGTCTAGGCATTTATTGCCCCATACACATTATTTTTATCAAGATACTGGTTCAAGAGTATTTTTAGTAGCATCGAAGCTCATAAAACTAGTTTTAAGCCCCAATGAAGCTCATATAACTCATGAGTTAATAAGCTTATCTTAGTGATTATTATTGGTTATTTTGTAGTCTCAGTATTGTGTTTTGGTGAGTAACTACTGAATCAACTAATAGTTGCCAACTAACATTTGACAACTGTTATGACATCTCTGGCAGTAACTGAATAGTTGTGCATGAAATGTCATGAATAAAATTTGTATTAACTTGTATACCAATTTCCAAGAGCTTCCTTATCTTGTTTATTTGGTTCAATATATTGAATGGTAGGAAAAATCCTATTAGTTCAAGCAAGCCAGGAAGACTTAAAGAAAGCAGAAAACCATTAAACAGCTTTCAGACAACCAAGTAGACTTAGAAGTTTCTGAGAACAAAATATCATCCACTTAAAATGACTTGGGAAGGACCTTTATACATAGACAAACATATATATCAAGAAAAAATAAACTAAAAATATACCAAAGGAAAAGGACAACCCTATTCTCCCTGTATCTATATATATTAAGTGAAGAGAAATTAATTTGTTCTAATAATGATGAAATCTGTATTATATATTGTTATCAGTCAGAGAAACAGTATTATCTTTGCAGTACTTTTTTGCTCTTAAGAGTTGCCTGCTTTTACATGCCTTCTGTTTTATTCTCCATGTGGATATTTACAGGGGTATGAGAGCTGTAATCCTACTTGTCTGATTTCCTTTCTTGATGTAGGTAGTGTGTCCTGTGTTTGTCTTGTAAGGAGTCAGCTGCTTGAAGAAACTGGAGCTGAAAAAGGAATTCCTCGTTCCCTGTCTGAATGGACTTTGGTTTAATAAAACAGAGAAATTTATTCAGAACTCTGTGTGTGTGTCTGTTTCCTCAGCCCTCCAATGCAATTATGCTTTATGCCTTCTGAACACCTGAGTTTTCAGTGAAACATGTGAAAGTGTTAGGTGGAGAAGGCTTAGTCATGGGATTGCTGGACAGGACCCCTGGTAAACTCAAATCTTCTTATAGGAAAAAGAGAAAATGGAAACACTCTTTACAAGACAGTCAAATAATTAGTTTATAGTCCAATTGTTTAGTGCTTCTCTGCTCTGTTGTTTTTAAATTTGGTTTTAATTGAATGCTCAAGGTTACATTCCATAGTGACCAAGCATTATTATTTGTCAAAATAATCTCTGGGATGAAGAAGATTTGCTATGTCAGTTATTTTTTAAAGAAGGAAAAGAAAACTGTGATTTATCAACTTGATTTTTCTGAGGAATATTTCTTCATGTCAACATTCTTACAGTCACAAAAATGTGTGCATGTACAGCATGAGTACTATTGTGTGAACAATAGTATTCAATAATGAAATGCTCACAAACCACTGCTGTATCACCTAGATTCAAACTATTTTAAGAAAGATGGGGGTGACCTTTTAGTAAGGCCTGTAGCAATGAGACAACAGGTAATGGCTTGTCACACAAAGAATTAAGTGTCCTGATGTTGCAACAGTGTCTGGAAAGTTCATGACTCAACAGGATAATATTTTTTTTTTATTTCTGTTGGCACTGCTAAGAAAAATAAACCCACAGTTGTACCATCCCAAGATCATGCCTGAGATGCCTACTGTGACTGTTCCCTGATTTTCAGAAGGTGTATTTAATTTAAAATTTCCTTATTTCTTCAGTGGCACTGCAGATGAAGTGTGGAGAGAACATCAGAAATAGTTATCTATAATTGCACAAGCAATTACATGAGGTGACATTTTTTACAGCATGCAACATATGTGAAACTTCTTTAGGCATTCTATAATGTGATTTTCTTTTTTTTTTTTTAGTGGATTCAATATGAACTGTGATACTATTAATGTGTTCTGTTATTAAAAGTTATTAGAAGGACAAAGCAATAATCTTACTCAACATCTCCAATTTACTTTGATTAATTTAATTTTACATTAGAAGTATTGCAGAGTTGCATGATGCCTCACTAGCTCATAGGCTATGATTCTTGTCACCTTTCTTAAGGAGAAAGTCAATTCTTAACAGGTTTTTTTCAGGCTTCTAATTAAAATGTAAAGTAATTCCTAGTACTGGAAGAATACAGACTAGGCCTCATAATTGGAAAGTTGCAGCTGAGGGAAAGTGTCTGATTGGAGACAGTGCTACAAAAAGGGTGCTCTATGCTGCTGTTATTTTTGATGTATGGGACAAAGATATTTTTCTTCCATTCTTAAATAGTTTCATTTTTTTCCACACAAGGATGGGGTTGTTGATTTAATCCTGCAAGAAAACTTCAATCATGTCATTCTATAATTGTATTTTGAGAGAATCAGAATTAAAAAGGCATCAGATGCTCTTAAAGTGGATGTGAAATTGCCAGGACTCTTGTAATGATTTATTATTTTCTTTGAAATATATTGGAGGCCATGTTGATAGACTTACTCTTGTGGTATGACTTTTTGTAGCCAGAGTATGCATTTGTCTTTTAAATGATACAACAGATTGCTGTTTCTATTTTCACAGTAAATTTTTTACAGATTATTTTATGAGAATCCCAGGAGTTGGGAGTGACTGGAGAAATGCAGCCCACTATTTCTGATAATACTCATTACCTTTAGTCATGATTATTCACTGTGCTAATCTTTGAGGAAATAAAATAAATAGTCTTCCTCTGTTCTTTAAAATATGTGGAACTGCTGTTAGTTATTAAACAGCAGTTAAAGAGATGTTAGAATATTTTGACAGCGGAGCAGCAAGGGGGGAACAAATTAGAAAATAATCACAAGTCTGAATGAGCAGCAAAAGATGTTGTGCCTGTCAGGAATGGCAGGTGATGCTTAAAGAAGTTGCATGGTTTGTCTGTGTTTAGAAAAAAGTACCTGCACAGAGAACAGAGAATTGCAGAAAAGTCTGTGCAAGAAATCCTCTGAACATAGATTTTATGGAAAATGGAGATATTTTACATACAGATAATTTACATACAGGTGAATATCCCTGACTAGTATATTGTTGTTTTTTTTTTTTATTTCTCCTAACTGATTTCTGTGTACACACAGCACCAAATTACTTAAATAGCTTGAAGGAATGCTATACTCACAGCGTTCACAGGTTTGCTGTGTTTGGAGCTCTTCTGTGTTCCTCTGCCCTCTGTTCCATTCTTTGTTATGCCTGTGCATATAGAAGCCTTATGATATGCTGAGGCAGAAAATTCTCTGCCTCATCCCCTCCTAATCCCTCATTACTGGATCTGAAATAAATCACACTTTGTTTAATCACCAGGTGGAGATAGCCTGTGCATCAGCTCTCCTGTGCAGTTCAGAATTTGTTCTTTATGGAAAAGTCAAATCAGTAACTATCTGATAGGTCTTTTTTTTCTGTATTAAACCTAGGATTAAAAAAAAAAAAAAAAAAGTGATTTTGTAAATCACTTGCACTGTATTTTTGGTTGTAGGAAGAGAGTATGGATTCTTTCTCCTTAGTCTGAAGCCTTTTTGTTTGCATTTTGCTTCATAAGCAGATTATATTTAAAAGAAACTTTAAATCTTTTTCTAGATGAAGAAACATCTTTTGGATTACAGAGAAAAAAAAAAAAAGAAAAAGTATCTATCTGTCTATCAAAATTAACATTTATTTCAATTATGCTTTCCCTGTCCTCTCTAGAACTCTCAGTCTCTGATGAGCAGACATGAAAATTCCATCAAAATTTGCAATGAACTTTTGAACCTGCAATGCTGAAAATTAATAAAACAGCTCTATCCTCTCTGGCTGATACAATAAATGATATAATGCCAGTAAGAAGAGATTGTTTTGCAGAGTGATTTTGAGTTGGAAGGATTGCCCTGCACCACCAAACACTGTAGTTAGGGTGATCCTATTAGGAAGTGGAAGTATGAATGGAGACATTTGTTAAACCAATATACACACAGGAAGATGAAATAGTGCAGTGTTGCTTTCACAGGATAGGCTTATTTTGCTTTTAATCAAGCTGTTACATTCTTAAGATAGATTCTGGTTTTTTCTAATATGATACTTAGAATTCTGTTCCCCTGTAATAGTTTAATATTGTTTCTGTGTAAAAGTTTATATGTATAGTGTTTTAGAAAGTGTATAATGTCGTGAGTAAATGTTTGCTTAGTCTGCCATGTTTTAGCTGAAAGTAACTGAAAGCTTTTTAATTTATTACTGCTTTTTTTTCTGTAAGGCTATGTGACCTCTATTTTTCCATAGAACTTGCTCAATTGGAAAGTTTTGTTGATTAATTTTATTCTACATTTGTCCAGGCCCCTTCCAGATAGAAGAACAGAAGATAAAAAGCAAGCATCTTTCTCAGCCTTTCAAACTGTATCCAAATGTAATTAACATTTTTGTATTTTTAGTAATGTATTTAGAAATCAGTGTAGTAAAGGCTTTTGTGAGATCTTACAGAATGAGAAAATTATCATGGAAATGAACAATTCTTAGGGTCTTATCTTTTTGTCTCCAAATGACTGCAGACATTCTCACACATCTCTTCCCCTTTAGTTTAGATGTTTGTTGTTTATTTGTTTGTTTGTGTTTTTGTTTCTTAGAAAAAACTACACTTCAGTATTCATGAAAATCTTGCTTGGAAGAGGGGTCAGTCAGGAAGAGTGGCGGTGTTACAGAAACTCAACGTGTTTTTGAACTCTGATCAGTATTAGAAAATCAAGTGTAATTTTCAAATATCTCCCATAAATACTAATTTATAAGAAATTGATGGACTGTGGATTTTGTCATTCTGGAAACTTGTTCTAGTTACTCATATCTGAGATCCTATGGTGGCTGCACAGATAGAGAACAGGGAAATAAAATAAGTACAGAAATAGATTTTTTTGTCCTACGCTGCCAAATTGATGAAAATTTCTTATTGGTACAGGAAGTCTCAAACAAAAAAAAAGTATCTCCTATGCTGGAAACTGCATTGCTGAAGCACACTGTTAACTTCAGTATCTTCACATATTAACTTTCTCAACCTTTTACTTCATTGAGTGTCAAATGGGACATTCAGGTGAGTTTGAGTTTTAACATTTTTTCCTTGATATTTTAGTTCTATTGAGGAAAATAAAAGGCTGTGCTTTTCATTTAAGCTAATGCATCTTTATTATGCTGAAGTAATGTGTCAGTCTATCACTATTCAACTAATTCAACTGTCTTTTTATGTAAATTACAGAAAGTATTATTTGTTAGGCTGCCTCTTATTCAAACAAGAGTTTGGTATTAATGAGAATTGATCCCAAATTTAAAAGAGTGAATGCAAAATCTGCTTGTTAAACTACATATCAGTGATTTAAAAGATGCTGAGTATTTTATTACAAATTTCAAACCAAGTTATTTGTGTCACAGTGATGCACTTTCTTGGAAATTTTATTCCTTGACATGTTTTTAAGATTAATTAAATATTCCTAGGCTGGTAAAATCCATTTTTACCTCTGTGATAATGAATGCAAATAACTATACTACTATATACCTTGATAACCTTGGAGAGAAAGTATAATACATAAAACTGCATGCTATGTTTCTATGCTAGTATTAAAAGGCCATGAAGACAACACTGTTTAATTATTAAAGTATAAAGGTTTAATTCAGATATAGAGCTTTGCAAGTAAATCATCTACGATGTGTACTCTGATTGAAAATAACTTGTGTTATCTATAATCCTATCCCATGTCTTGTGTATCATGATTCATGTGATGGAGTACTGCTGTTCTGTGTAAAATACTGGGAAATAATATTCAGGTGAAACACTTGAGTTTTGATATCACTCCTTTAGGGAATAGAATCAATATCATATGGCAAACTTTCACTTGCATTGTTCAGAAATTCTCATAACCTTTAAAATAAAGGAAAAAAACCCTGCACCTGATGAAGCAATTTTAAATATAAAATAATTAGAGGATTTCATGTATACAGTTGCTTTGGAAGAAAAAAAAGAAAGGCTAAATTCAACAGATGGATATAGGTGCTACAAATTCTAGTTTGCAAATGTGTCACATGTTCTTAAAAATTACATGGGGTAAGAGAAGCATTTTCCTCTAAATAATGGTGATCCAGAAAATCTACTTGAGTGCCCCTAACTGTAGTTAGTAGAAGATTCACATCAGAAGCATATGTAAGACTTTCTGCCATGACTACTGGGTATTTTTCCTCACCAATACTAGTGTTCTTTAGGAAGAGACCTCCTGCACTCCTCTTATTCAGGTTCTGCTTCTGTGTAGAGTAGAAGACAAGTGATGAGGAGATAAAAAGAAAACAAAAAGGAAAAGTATGTGTAATATTGGGGCTTCCTCATTTCAGAATTCATCTGAAGGTGGGTGTTTAACTAAAGTCCTGAGTTTCTGACATTATTTTTAACAGCAATGTAATGTATAATGCATAAGTGATATTTAATCAGGATAAAAGTCCTCCAAATAATTCAGGTTTCATTTATGGTTTAAGGGACAAAATGGTGCAGTTTCCAACATCTCTTCCTATGAGGAAGTTTTAAATTCAATTCTTTTGTGTGTGTGTGTGAAGAGACACTACAGGTCTTCTGGCTCATCTGCTAAGCATGCTCTCTGGCATTTCTGTCTTTAGTCTTAAATGTATCATTCAACAAGCCTGTGCCTAGAACTTCACTTCAAACGTGGGATGAACTGTTAGAGGCTGAACTTGTAATATTTCATAATACATGAATCAATAAGATCTTTAACAAAATATGTCCTCATGAAAAACACCCTTAATAATACAACAGGGAAAATTCAGGTCCATATGTCTTTAATTTTGCCTGGTACTTGTTTGCTAGCAATACAAAACCAACTGGAATCAGACACACTCTGAAAATTTCAGTCATTCTCCACCAGAACAACTTGAAACATTTCAGAAGGTTCAATTTGTCAACACTATCGATTTCTGTGCCTGAATATATTTTCAATGGGAATTAAAGATTATAACTTACAGATATGAAATTCTTGAAAATAAAAAGACAAATCCAAAAGACAAGAATTTGAGGGCAGTATTTCCCTGCTACCTGTGTGCAATAGGTGTCATGGTCCTGGATCACAGGATAATCTGAGTTGGAAGTGACCCACATGGAATTCAGCTCTCAAGTGAATAGCCCACTCAAGGACCAAGACACAAACCTTGGTGTTTTTAGCACTGTGCTCCAACCAAGGTAATCTGAGGGACCATAGTGGCCTTTCAGATCCTATGTGCCTGTTAAGATTTTCTTGGCAGCAATATTACAATATTACTGTGTTGCTCGTCAACTGTTTTTTAGCATAAGGACACAGCAAGCTTGTTTTATTAGAACAGAACAAACAGAATCCATCAATCAAGTACATATTGCTTTCAGGGATTTTGTATAAAGTGAAATCATACCAAAGCCAAAATCTATGTTGCAATTCATCACATTTGTTTAGATTCTGATGACTAATAACTTAGTGCCATAGTTACTTTCTGTACAGTAACAACCTTAATGGGATTCTAGAATGATTCATTTGTAACAGGAAAGAAAAATATATTCAGTGCATCAGATGGTATAGGTCAACGTTGCAAAATACTCTGTCTAAAAGATGTATTGATTTGTGAGGTTATTATTGCAGTTCATCTGAATTGTTTTACTGCTGCAGACCATGAACTTTCCTGTATGGTGAAAATTATAGATGTTGTCCACCGTTTTCATCTTTAAAATGTCCATCAGCAAAATATATTTCAGCAGAGTTTGTAAAGGGCTAGATGCAGATAACAATAATAGCATCGCCAGGATCACTGTTCCTTTTAAGACTTCCGGGAAATGTTTTGTAATGATATACTTTTGATAAATTTGATTACCTTTCCTTCCCTCTTAAGGATGTAGTGTTGTTTAGGTGCCAGTATTTTTGAGAGGATAAGTATTTTATTTTCCACATGTTTAAGTCACCAGATGTTTCCAAAATATTCTAGATTTGAATTTTGAAGATAATAGAAAAGTGACTTAAAAATGAATTCACCATCAGTTTGTCTAACTGGGCTCCTCAGCCACATTTGAAAAGTAAAACTTCACATCTAAATCATGTGGTGACCTTGGGAATTAGACAGCTCATCCCTGAGCAGTTGCAGTGCCTTTTCATTCATGTATTAATATGCCGATATAGAATTATGGAAGTTCCTTATATTTCTTCATTCCTTATTTTTTCTGCTTGACAGAAAGAGTTGAACTTCATTGTTCTGTACTTGTTTGTTAATTTATAAAAGGTTGTCAATCCTGCAAATTCTCACTTGGATTTCTCTACCCAGTAGGAAATGAAAAGGTAGTGCAATCAATATTCCAAGCTCACTTTTCTTTCCTTCTTTTCCTTGAGAAATATGCTTCAGTCTTCTTATCTATAATGAGCAATAACTGCCACAGCTGCTTAATGGTGCCACTCACATTTTAAGAGTGAGGATCCGATAGAGGGGAGAGGACAGCCAAAGTGTATTTGAGGCATCCCACTCAGCATCCCTATGGGCTATCTGCACAAGCACAGGCACAATCAGGTGTGCCAATGTAGTAGCTACTATTTATCTTTAAATTTGCTACCTGCTAACACCCATATCTTGTAACTGAGAAGCTCTCAATAATCATGCCCTGCCTACTATTTTCACAGCTGTGAAACAAAATTTAGTACAAATATAATCCCCTGGTATCACTTTAGATGCTGGGTTGACCTTCTAACTATCAGGCAGGTCTCCATGAGATTATGGATCTCATATTTGGATTTTGAAAGCTACCAGCGTATTTTACACATCAGATAGATTGAGTATTCAAAGTGCATCTTTATTCTGGTTCTACAGTATCTGAATCTCATATGAATTTGAAGTAATTTTTTTATGTCTGCATAAAAGAGAGCATTGAAGGTGAATGTATGTTGGAGTGAGTCAGTGTAATAGTGGTATTTTCCATTTCTTTCTTAATACTGTCTAACATTCATTAATTGTGTATTGTGTGATTCTAGTTGCCTCTTTTTTGATGCATGAAAAACAGATATTGGACAATTTTTTATAGGATTCTCCAGCCATCCTTCTGTAACTACAACTTTGTTGTTCCCCTATGTATTGGCTTTATATGGCCAGGCTTTAGCAGTAGGGCTTGTGTGAGAAGCTTCAGGAAGCTTGTTTCATGTGCAGCAGAGCCAATGCCAGACAGCTCCAAGATGGATGTGCTGCTGGCTAAGGCTGGGCCAGTCAGAAATGGTTGTAGCACCTCAGTGATAACATATTTAAGAAGGAGAGTTATTGTGCAGATGTAATTGCAGACAGAGAAGAGTGAGGTGAGAATATGTGAGAGGAATTACTCTGCAGACACCCAGGACAGTGGAGAAGGAGGGGCAGGAGCTGCTCTAGGCACCAGAACTGAGATTCCCCCTGCAGCCCCTGGTGTAGACCATGGGAATGCAGAGATCCACCTGCAGCCCATGGAGGAGACCCACTGGAGCAGGTCAGTGCCTGTGAACCCATGGGACACCTGCCCTAGAGCAGGGACCTGCAGACCCGCGGAGAGAGGAGCCCATGCTGGAGCTCCAGCTGTTTTCCTGGAAGGACTTGTGACCCTGTGTTGGACCCATGTTGGAACAGCTTGTCCTTGAAGGACTGCACTCCATGGAAGAGTGACCTGGACTTTGTGGAGGACTGCTGCCTGTGGGATGGACTCACATTGGAGAAGTTCATGAAGAGCAGTCACTTGTGGCAGGAACCCCATGTTGGAGCAGGGCAAGGACTGCTTTCCCGGAGCAGCAGGAGAAAAAATATGTGATGAGCAGACAACAACCCCAGTCTCTCTTTCCTTGTGCTGCTGAAGTAGGAGGTAGAGCTTGGGAAGAAGGGAGGGGTGGGGAAAATGTGTTTTTAAGGTCTTTTTTTGCTTCTCATTGTCTTGCTCTGATTTTGTTAGTAATGAAATTCAGTTAACATCCCTAGGTTAAGTCTGTTTTGCCAATGATGCCGTTCAATGAGCAATCTCTGCCCTTTTCCTCACTGTTTCATACCCCCAATTTCTCACTAGATGATAGAATGTGGATTTATTAGTCAGAATACAGTTTTTATTCAGTTTTGGCATTAGTTTTCTAATGTGTTTTTTTTTTTT
>VZRX01004396.1:229424-258190 GCA_013398075.1 Notiomystis cincta | reverse complement strand
AGACCATGGGAATGCAGAGATCCACCTGCAGCCCATGGAGGAGACCCACTGGAGCAGGTCAGTGCCTGTGAACCCATGGGACACCTGCCCTAGAGCAGGGACCTGCAGACCCGCGGAGAGAGGAGCCCATGCTGGAGCTCCAGCTGTTTTCCTGGAAGGACTTGTGACCCTGTGTTGGACCCATGTTGGAACAGCTTGTCCTTGAAGGACTGCACTCCATGGAAGAGTGACCTGGACTTTGTGGAGGACTGCTGCCTGTGGGATGGACTCACATTGGAGAAGTTCATGAAGAGCAGTCACTTGTGGCAGGAACCCCATGTTGGAGCAGGGCAAGGACTGCTTTCCCGGAGCAGCAGGAGAAAAAATATGTGATGAGCAGACAACAACCCCAGTCTCTCTTTCCTTGTGCTGCTGAAGTAGGAGGTAGAGCTTGGGAAGAAGGGAGGGGTGGGGAAAATGTGTTTTTAAGGTCTTTTTTTGCTTCTCATTGTCTTGCTCTGATTTTGTTAGTAATGAAATTCAGTTAACATCCCTAGGTTAAGTCTGTTTTGCCAATGATGCCGTTCAATGAGCAATCTCTGCCCTTTTCCTCACTGTTTCATACCCCCAATTTCTCACTAGATGATAGAATGTGGATTTATTAGTCAGAATACAGTTTTTATTCAGTTTTGGCATTAGTTTTCTAATGTGTTTTTTTTTTTTCTTTTAGTGACTGAAAGAACCCAAATCTAACTAATTGTACCTTTTACCTGTCTTTTTAAGCTTAGTGAAAAAATAGTCCTTTATTACACTCTTCCTCCTTTTTAAATTTCCTGTTAAAAAAAAAAAAAAGTATATTCTAACTTTTAATTCCACTGATTGAATAGCCAAGTTTCCAACTAGGAAGAGGTATTGTATTTGATATTTGTATTTTCAGTTGGTTTCTGTAGATTGCAAGTTAAGGCAACTGAGCTGCTGAGCTATGTCTTGTTCTGAAGAATGCCACTGACATAAAACATTTACAGCCCTAACAGGATCACTTGGGTTTCTGATGTGACAGTGTGGTGGGCAATTTAGGTCAAGTTTTGTGAAACTGCAGCTAGAAGTATATGGTTTCCAACAAGCTGCTATAACTACCAGCAGGGAGTATGTACATCACACTCCATTTCAGTGGGATGCTGTTTGTTGGTAACATAAATTAAAACACATTTGACATCCAAATTGGAAGCAGAGAATAGTAATGAGAAGACAAATAAACTATTGATAAATTGTTAATTGAATAATTGCTGACCTTTCTGGCCATCTTACTAATGCTTAATCAGTTAGCTCTAAATTTTTGACTTGTTAAGCCTGGGGAAATCAAGTTGTATATTCAATATGGTGGAAGTATTTAATGACTTCGTCAGTTCTCATTCTGATATAAGTTAACAATTATGCAAGCAAAGATGGCCTGTTCCAATGAGGTGACTGAGAGAACTCTGATCATTTGAAAAATTTATTAATATGTTTCCTTATTGTTTCTCAATTATGTTTGAGGTGTAAGATAACCTAACACTAAATTAGCCATAAAAAGAAATCAATGAACAAGGAAAATAATAAGAACCTGTTCTGTGCTTGGTACTAAAAGGGATGTGCACAGACACACACAGGACGGTGACACAGACACAGAGCTGCCTTCAGCACCACGAGCTTGCAGGACTGACAGGAACACTTGCACAGATGGACAACTCCCCTCTGGTAGAGGCTGATCTCAGTACTGAGAGCACACGCTCAGCACACTCCTGATTCACACAAACGTGCTCATCAGTGCATCCCTAGAGCACTGCCATGGCCCCTTCTGTGCCCCACCAGACCCCAGCCTACCCCTCTGACCTGGCTCCAGCTGTGATCCCACACCCGCTCACACTGGTCCTGGCAGCAGCTGGAACCTGTGCCTGCAGCACTCACACTCACCCTCACACACACACACACACACACTCAGAGCATGGGGACTGCACAGAGATAGTCAAGCAGAGATTTTACACGGGGCCAGGACAGGCTGCAGGGAGGCAGGAAGGAGGTGCAGGCTCAGTGAGACAGGCACACTGACCAGCTCGGTTTAAAAGCGACTAACCTCTTTTTCCACACCCGTGTGTCTAGTCCAACTTTCATCCTCCCTGTTCCCCTTTCAGTGCACATTCCATCATAAGTTTGCATTGCTCCAAGATGCCTGGCAAGATCTTGGACCCTGAGGTTTGCCTGCTTATCAGCAGCAAACTCCTTGTTTTCCTGCAATTCCTTAGTAGCCCATCAATTAGTGTGACTTGACCACATTTGTTTCAGATCATTGGCTCATTTATGTTTGTCTATCAGGTTTGTGTCACCATATATTTTGTTTATGGCTTTTCTCTTTTCCTTAGTATCCCATTTGGCAATGTCCTAGATCAGGTAATAGAGAAATAATAATGATTTCTCTGTACCTTCATCAATTACTTTGACTTGACCAGGTTTGGTTCTCCTTATCACCTACCTTATCATTTGTCAGTGAGGTTTGTGTCTCTCTGTGTTTACAACTTCTCTCTTTTCTTATTACACCTTATTCCCTTTTATTGTAGACCACAGATTATTACTCTTCCTTTTAAAGCTGACCAGCAAAACACTGCAAGCTTATACTTTTTTTTCTGTCTATTCCAAGCACTCTGTGTAATTGAGTGTCATTCCTGGAATGGTTTGTTTCAGTTGATCATTGAGTACTTCCCATCTACTGATCAGTCTTTGGATACATGGATGCTCTTCCAAATCAGCTGATGAATCTGGACTGAAGGTTTCAATTTATTCGCGTCTCTCATTTTCTCAAAATCTTGATGTTTTGAGAAAATTCCTGTAATGTAGTTTTCTGCAGAATTGCAAAAGGTTTCATGTGGTTGGATGTAGCCCTAACTCTGGGTCAATCTTAACACTTTTTGGCATGGACACATTCTGCCTAAAAGAAACCTTGAAAAGGGTAGTGGTTTGTTAAAGAGGAGAGAGAGATTGAAGGAAATAAAGCATATTTCATTTTCTGCACACAAAAAAATTCAGTGCCAGGAAATTTCAACGAGAACATATTCTCATATAATGTTTTTTCTGCCTTTGATAGGAATCTCAGTTTAAAACTATGTAGCCTAATTGCAAACATAAATATGCATACATGCTTAAGGATTGCAAGAAAACATTTGTCTTCACGAGCGTGCAAAATTTATAGAGTATAGAACATTTTTAGAACATTATATCTTTAGAACATTATTATCCTTCTAACAATAAGGTCATACAGATAGAACATTATTAATGTATAAAACTGAGAAATATGTCAAGAGAGTTATTGGAAAATATTTACTGAAATGTAATATTTCACTCATCTATTTCAGCAGCACTCCATTTTGTTTTTTGTGCTTGATTTAACTAATCAATACTGAATTATAACAGCATGAACATTCACTATATCTTTGTCTCATGTTGATGGTGACTAAATCTTGCTCTGCTTCTACCAAAATTTGCCTTTCATTTTTCTTGAGCACCAATCATGAAATGGAAATTTGCCGTGAAAGCCGTGTCGTCAATCACAATTACTGACCACTGCTTGGATATCACCTAGCAACTGTAAATGTTCAGTGTAACTTTTCAGACCAGAGAAATCTAAGAAAGGTTTCAAATACTGAAGGGATAATACTGAAGGGTACTTTTTGTGAGAGCAGGTAGCAGCACTAACTGAAACACATGTATACAAAAGTATCAGAATCTTTTGCTTTTGGTGTCAGACAGTTAGCAATGCTCCCTGTGTTAGGTGAGAATCCCATATATAGAATTCTATCAAATCCAAATGAGATATATGATTCAAATGTGGTGAGCTCTATAACTTCATATTCCTCTAACAAATCCTTTATCCTGTGTATTTGCTGAGAATTAAAAATTTTCTAACTTAATACCTGTGAGCTGAGCATGACCAGAATCTTAAACAAATATTTGTTTGCCTCTGTTCTTCAAAAATAGAATATAATTATGTCTCCAAATGCTGCAAGTTTCCATCCTGTTTGTTTTTCATCTTGCAGTGTTAATAACATTCTGCTGATCAAATTCACGTACAATCATTTTGAAAGCCCCTGATGTCTTTGCCTTTGTTTTTCAGTAACCAGATTATAAATGCTTATCTTTTTAATACATGAGGGATGAATACCTCTTGAATGCAAAAATATTCATTATAGAAAAAAATTACAGATATCCTTTCTAGACATGTTGCTTGTTTTGAATCTCCATGGAGTTTGGCAACTTTCTACATAGAACATGGATCCTTCATTGTACTTCACCTTTTGTTTTTGAAAGCACTGAAAGAGGTTAAGACGAAAGGATGGATAGGGTGAAATGCCCCACAATATATTTGTTAGCATTATAGCACCACATATCCTTTATTTTTCAAGTTTTTATTTTGGCTTGGATATTTTTGGCCAAGTACTTTGTTACCTGAACATACCTATACCAAGGAATGCTTGTTTATTTTTAGTAAATTTAAAAGTGTTTTAAGCATTATTCTTTTAAATTTAACATCCATGAAAGAACTGGATAGGTGGTGAGTGAGGGGCTGGTAACAGTGCATATTATTTTCAAGTAAATCAGTTCATCTCATCAGGTTAGGATTATCAATCATATCTTTTTAGAAATTTTGGAGATTCAAAGGTGCTACTGAAAAATGTCAGATATTTAGAAGTCATCATTATAAATTAAATCCTACCTTTTAATCTATTCTCTCTACTTTAAAAGATTCAGATTTAATTTGAAAAAAAACCAACAATTTGCATAATAATTTAATGCCAGTCTTTTAAAAAATTAGTACTTTTGTTTGTTGGTATCCATCCTATATTGCACTGCTCCAGGAAGCTTTTCTCAGAGTTGAACAAGATTAATAACATTGCTAATATATGGAATTCAAACAAAACCAATACATTTTTAGTCTCCAAACATCAATTTATCTTGTCATAAATCGGAAGGAATTTTACTCTGTCCATTAACTGGATGTGTTATTTATTCATATTTATACTTTTTAAATATGTATTTTATATAAATTATAAATATCTCATGTTTTTTCTCTGAGATGTGAATATACTAATCAGTCACAAATTTTCTTTACACATTACTGTGCATCTTAACTTTCTGCAGGATAATGACAAAACTATTTTGGGTTTGATTATTTTCTCTGCTTTTCTTGTCATGTTCCTTTATGGTCCTTTGCATTACTCAAGCTGAACTTCATGCTCCCTGGGTGCAATTAAAACATTCAAAAGGCTGAGAGCTAAAGGGAGCGGAAATATTTCTAGCATGATCCTTTTTGATTGTGGCTGTGCTTAGCAATTACTTACACAGCTTTACCTCACTTCAGCTGAGCAGCATCTTCTTTACCTATTCTAGTTTTACTACCAGTAGTACTTTGTGCATCTGAACACAGAAATACTCTTCACATACTGAAGAATGTGTAGTTGTTAGGGTACATAGGCAGGTGGGCAGTCTGGAGGGGGTTGGACATTCTCTAGCACAAGGTACAAAGCAAAATAAATAAAGCTTGAAAAAGCACTTGTATATCAATGGATTTTAAGTTCAGGGTAGGAACAAATGCACAAACCTGTGGCAGCATTTTAAAAATCATGAAGTGATGGGTCTACAATGTTTTGTTTGTATCAGGGAAGAGTGTAATTTGAAACAGGAAAAAATTATTTGATTAAATTGGGCTAAGATGGATATAATGAATGAGCCATAGAGATAACATGGTAAATGAAAACAAGAAGATAACATTTCATCAATAAGCTGTTAGGGTTGCTGAACAGTCTATAATAGCAATTAATAATCCTTCTTAAGCAATTAAGGATGTGCTTGGGAGAAAAATCACTGGCATCTAAACAATATCCAAAAGCTTTTACCTGTACTCTGGAATGATATCACCTTTTCTTTTCCCTGAGGCATTGAATGTGGCTGTTTCAAAGGATGATGAAACTCATAAAGCTAAGCTTGTAAAAGAAAACTTTATTTTTGTTCAAGTTGCAAGGAGACTACATGTCTTCTCTTTAAAGCCCATGACAAAAAAAAAAAAAAAAAGAAAAAAAGGAAGCTCTTCAAAGGTATTAAGTGATTCAAGTTATTGAACTAAAGCCTGTGAGCTGCTTAAGCACAGAAGTCTCTGATTGACTTCTTTTCTTTCCTTCCCACCTCCCAAGAACATGAAGGAGAATAGCAGTGGTGATAATACATTTGGTATTCTTTTGCATATATTAAGGAACAATATGTACCATAGGAGTGAAAAAATTTTGACTTTGAAATATCACCTTCAAGGGAGAGTGCACAGGGAATAGTGGGAAAAGCACCACAGTTCATGTGACTCCTTTCCCTCAGGGGCTCTGCTTGGGAGAAAATAACTTGTAAAAGATGTCTCTTATTTTTTCAAGATCCCTGAAAATTCTGAATCACAAGAAGAAGCAAAAAAAAAAAAAAGAAAAAAAAAGTAAAAAAAAGAAAAATCAGAGGGCTGGAGCGTTTAGTTGGGGAATGCATCATTGTGTATAATTCATGTAATAAATTTATAAAACCCAGTTTTTGAAATATAGCTGATTTGCTCATGCCTGTACCAATGAATTTACTACAGACTATGGCACTGGCTTAAAAACTGGTGTGTGCTTGTTGACCTGCTTTCTAGCAAGGTTTCAGAAGTGTCAGTATTTTCTCAGGTGATTATTCCTAATTCTCACCAAGGGATTATTTCTAATTCTTGTTATTCCCCTGTTTTGGGAAGTGGAAAGCTGAGGCATGAGGAGATTGGTATCACTTGTGCCTGTGCACAGAGAACGCATCATAAAAATTATTTTTGGAGAAGTAGAACATCAGCACTACTTTGGGGGATTTCATGAGAAATTGAGCTTTGAGAAAGAAATCAGATGTGGCTCCTTCTCATAAAATGATTATTTAAGTTTTGTTATAGTATGGACTAGGTATCCAAATAGGACTGATCTTTGCAAGTGAAAAGTAGTGTTCCCTTTGAAGTAGGCAATTTGGTCTGCTAGCATGGAATTAACTACACATTTTTAATCTTATTTCTCAAATATGTACAAGTCTCTTTCCTCAGTACAGAAGAAGAGGACATGTACCATATTCAGAATTCATTATGACTGCAGGAAAAGTAGTTTTGTACTTAGAAAAAACCTTCTTGTTTCCAAGCCTTTTGTTTTGTAACAATAAAACTCAAGGAGGAAGAATTGCACAGTTGAATGGTTCATAAATTGCTTTAGCTAAACTAACTTTAATAAAAGTCAGGATTTTGGAATCCTTCTCAAAACCAAAATAGCTGTTTCTCCCAGAGAATAAAGCCAAAGCCACCATAAAACCAATACAGAGTAAGTAGTATGCACAATTACAAGATTTCTTAATATTCCTGATTACCAGTTTACTATTATGCTTTCCTAGATATTAATCTGGGTAAAATAATTTGGTGTTTCTGGGTTGTTCTGTAAACATAACCCTGAACTTTAAAGCCCTTAAAATTATTTGTTTGCTATTTTACAAAATCATCGCACTAAAATTATATTGATGGGATCTCATCCAAATTTTTGAAACAGGAAAAAATGTCCAATTATTTCAATTAGTTTTGTATTGGATCAAACCCAGTTTTCATCAGATAGGTGTAAAAGATTAGATTAGATTAGATTAGATTAGATTAGATTAGATTAGATTAGATTAGATTAGTTTGTGGAAGATCAGTTTTATTTGAATCATGGGTTTGCAAGTTTAGGCTGCATGAAACTGGTTCAGGAAAGTAAGAAGGAAAAAAGTGATAACACTTTACAGCAAATTAGTTCAATAGCTGCATTACTGTTGATGGCTCTTCACATTCCCACCATAGACCATCCCTTTCACTAATTCAGAAGATAAATTCTTGTTAAATATACCCAATTTTCACACAATAGGGAACCTGCAAGAGGTTCACAACTTCTGAGAGTTTTTTTCATATTTTGTTTAATATGAGTACCTGGAGGTTATATTTAATTTAACTAGACTTATGTATAAGATTTTATTATGTAATCAATATTTTTTAAATAATACATTTTTAAGGTATACTGGTATATCTATTTCTATAAGTAATATATTATTTTACATCCACATCTTTGAAGCAAGCGTACTATTCCAGATAAATAAAAAATTTTGGCAGATAATGAGCTTTGAGGGTATCCAATCATTCTTGATTTCTATTGACGTAGTAGATCTGGGAACACAAGCAAAGTATTAGTTAGGGGTGCTCTTCAGCACAGCAAATCACTGCTAAAGCACTCTCCACTCTTTCCTCTCTCAGTCCTCTTTATGTCATTAGGACAGCTCTTGAAATAGGCACCACTTAACTTCTAGTGCTTGTTAGCTTGTTTCTATTATCTAGATTAAAGCTAAATGTTTTATTAGATGTGGGTTGTATGCAAAGCAGATCAAATATAGGTAAGAAGTCTGTTCTGGGATTAACTGAACAATAAAACGCCTTCTCAAGGTCATGTTAGTTTTTGTATTTTTTCCCTTCAGTTTTTGCTGTTGATGGTTGTTTTGGTTTTTTATTTCCAGCTGTAAATAGCATTAGGAGAGATTTTAATGGTTGAATAGACAGCTTGTGTAGCTTTCAGAAGTGAAAACAAAATGTGACTTTTTTTAGTGAGTCATTAAAAGGGTCACTGATTATTAATTTCTGCTAAATGACTGCCTAGCATGGAGGTGGAAACTCAGTCACCTTAGTTACTGAGGTAGACTGCAGTTTCATTCACAGACTTTCAATTTGATTGTACGTGGGCAAAGGGAGAAAATGGCTGGATGTGACTTCTCAGCCAGCTTGGCAATAAAACAGCCGGAGGTAGGGGAAAAAAAAAGGCAAGTCTGGGGAAAGCTTCAGTTCCTGTACTTAATTATTTAAAAAAGCTGCCTAATTGTAAGCTCTCTGACAGTTGTCAGATGTCTTCCAGCAAGTGAAGATCAAAAGGAATAATTAGTATGTATTCTCTTTGTCCCCCTGGCTAACAGAATTTTTTTAATCTGCTATAATGTGCATTGATGAAGTCCTTAATGGAAGTCAGTGATTTTCTCAGGTGAAAGTTTCCTTTCGTTTTATCTAATTCTGTCTAGTTCTGGTTTTTAGACAAGTGGAAGAGTAAGAAAAACTTGCCTTTGTGTAGTTTTTAGCATAATTTCTTCAGCAAATTGACAAAAGGCTCCTACTGTGAGAAAAATGTTTCAGCATAGTTCTTTTGCTTTCATGTAGAACAAAGACCTCCCTGCAAATGTAATTTTGAGCTTTGAAACTACCAATAATGTGTGAATCTCTTATTCCTTTCCTGTTTTATTCCTAATTAAAGCCTTAATTGGCTCCCAGCATTGAATATTTTGGACTCAATTCTTATGTGAAGTACGCAAATATACAAGTTAATTCAGTTTCTAGGCTAGGTGGTTAATACTTTAAATACCTCTACCTTTTAAAACTGAGAAAGCAAGAGGAGACACTCCTCCTATGAGGTCTTGAAGAGAAATGGGAGAGAGGATGAAATTTCTCTAGTGGACACAGAAGGGTGAATTCCTCAAGTTTGCTTTTACAGTTTCATTCAGATGACCTTGCTTAAGCAGTCAGTGTGGCAGGACAGTCCTGGGTGACTGAAGGAGATTACAGCTCATCTCCATCCTTGTGAGGAGTAACTCAGTAACATCCAGTAAGAGCTAATGTCTTCACCACAGAAGTCTGGGGACAGCTAGGCTTATTCAGGCACTTGGTCACTCCTGCCTGTGGCAGTATTACTTCACCTGAAACCTTAGCTTTCACCTGTTCTTCTCTCTGCTTGGCATGGCCTTTCTCTCTTCTCTCCTGAGCTCCTCCTGAAGTTCACTTATGTCCCTTCCCTGGTCCCTCTGAAATTTTTCTTTCTGAAATAACATACCTTTAATGACAGGCTGGTACAAGAACCCCACCAATGACTTTAAATTGTGTTAGCAAATAAGGATTTACAACTGAACAGCATATAGTATTTATTATATAGTAATAAAAGTAGTTATGAAGTTATAAATTCAGAAATATTGAAATCAGTAGAACTGTCCATGCATGTTGGTCATGCTGAACTTTATAATTTTGACAGGCATAGCAAAAGGCTGGAAATCATTCAAGACAGCTTAGTGCCAGACTATTTCAGATCACAGCCAATATGTAGACTCACTCTCAAACATACTATGCTGTTTACATCAAGGACAGCCAAAGAGTGAAGAAACTAAGCTGGCCTGGCAGGTATTGGTGAGTGGTCAAATCAGAACCATCAAATAACATCAGTGTCACAGAAAAATGGGAAAAGCTAGAGCATAACCCAGACCCCTGTCATGGGTGGAGTGGGAGCTTCAGACAAATTCAGGCCAAGTTTATTAGAGAAGCCTGCTGCTGAGCTACGAGGTGCAGAAAGGACCCCCTGGTTTCAAAGCTCCATTTCAGAGAAGAGTCTGGTTGTGGCTGGATCCAGTCTTAGCTCCAGACTTTATATTTACAGAAATATACATTTAAATGTATATTACTATAATTACAATAATCAATGAGAAAAGGATGCTTTTTAAAAGATAAACATAAAGATGTAGAGAAAAAATAGAACAAAACAAAGCAGAAAGAAAGGTACCAATTAACATTCTTCCTTTTCTATAATTCTAGCAGTGCAAAATTGTTAAAATTTAAATAGTGAAAAGACTCTTCTTCTCATAAAAGCTACTGAAAAAGGGGCTTGATATGAGAGGTGCTTTGTGCATGCCCAAGGACTTCAGTGTGAACTTTGGGTCCAGGCAGAGAATGCTCACCAATGTGAGGGCCTGGAAGCTCAGAGCTCACAGCTGGAAGAGGGAACTCACATTCTGGTAGGTAATTCTTGCCCAGCCCTGGGGCAACTTGAGATAAACAAGGAGTTTGGCTGTTTTACAGATTCATGGTCTGACGTCTTTGCTTTGAGGTCTGACACCATCCCCCCTGTAAGTTTGTCTGAAGTATATATATTTTATTGTCTCTTTTGGCTCTACAAAAGTCTCAAGAACCAAACCCACACACCTTGTCTTTCCTTACCTTAAGTCTTAGCATTTTTAATTTTTATCTGATTATTTTTCTTTAAGTTATATTTCAATGACAACAATTGTGTTCAGTTACTGTTTTCCATCCTGTTTATTATCACCTGACTTTCCATTATTCAGTCAGACTTTTTTTTCTGATTCATCAAATTCCACAGAAAAATAATTTTGCCATTTTTTCTTTATTTCGTACAGATCTGTTGAAATGTAAAATGGTTGGTTCAGTCAAATGAGTTTGCATTATTCGTGACCAGAGAAACTTTCTGGATAATTTCTATAACCTTTTGCTTTCAAAAGTAATCAGTGGCACATACCACCAGTAGTTTTGCTGTATCAATCCATTCATCATTTAAAATTTGTTAATTCTTCATTCTCTTTCCTCCTCTAGGGACAATGCCCAAAATTCTTTTCCTAAGTCCCCATTCATGTTTCATATTATTTTGCCAAATGTGTCTTTTTATTTGGGTGGCCAAAGAAAATTTGTGCTTGGGCAACTAACATGATTTTTTTGTATTATCAAGCCACTTTCATTCCTGGGATGCATCCAAAATTCAGTGTATGACTGTGCCATTTCATATCCTTAATATTTGCATTTAAAATGACCATATGCTAAGTGCATATAGTCCAACAGAAGTAATCAAGAACAGTATGAAAAGTAGGTTTTGTATTGCAGAAGAATGATAGTGAGGCTTTCAGTTATATAATTTTAAGTTTTCCAGACACCTGCCATTTATTGTGGCATTACTGAAAGTACATAAATTGTGCCCCATTGTTAGTAGTTTTATTGTACAATCTTTTCATCTGGACAGCTGTTTTGAAGGTATTACAAGTACTTGAAATGGACTCTCTTTCCCTAGAGAATGGTTCCTAATATTTCATCTGTGAAGACATTGATTTCTCTACCTAGCTCATAACTGCTCTTTATATGTTGAAAGAAGCTGTTCTATTTATCTATTTATTTGGGGTTTTATTTATGTATTTATTTATTTTAAAGGGAAAGCAGTCATTTTAGTGAAATACCAGGGTTCATGATCACCTGTGGCAAAACCTGTGAGTTAGTAGGGCTATATTCACTTTCACTCAGCTGAACTTGGCATAGTTCCTGGCATACAGTAAGTCTGCAGAACAGAACAGAGAATAGAAGTTTAATGTAAGGAAATTGCATCAAAACTACAAGCTGTCTGGTGTATAAAGTTCTATAGATAATTAATGTCAGCATTTCAAAGGTGTGTTGGAGATTAAGGTGATCCTCATTTCATAACCTGGGGAATTTTTTATAGCCTTGTCATAGGCATACCCATAGATAAAATCTTAACTCTTGATCAGATTGGTAGAATACACACTATTAGATAAGTAAGTTACAGGGACAGATAAATAGAAGGTCTTGCAGATTTCAGTGACAATCAAATAAGGCTCTTGCCATCCATGTCAAGTGGGCTAGTGATTAATGACAGCGTAGTTCTGAAGCCTAAATGGGCATCAATTTCTTCTACTGCTGGTCTTTTTGTTCCCTCCCTGCATTTCACTGATAACATCTCCTTTGTGCTGACACAGGTATTCATTCAGCCATGTACTACCCTGGGAGCAGATTTGGGTTAAAACTCTTTTGAAGAGGTTATTTCTCAATGTGTGTTATTATGCTATTCCAGTTCATCGTGCAGCTTTGCAAACACCAGGCAGTGGCACTCAGAGGAAGAGATTCACAGTGGTAGGAAAAAGCAGCTCAGAGTAGGGGCAGCAAAGGGTAAGACCTCTCCTGGTGTTACAAATTCTAGCTTATTCTTGCTCTAGGAGCTTGTTACAACAACATTGTTAGCCATAAAAGTTTTATTCTTTGCTGTGTTATTCCATGATCTAGCCAGGCTTGAAGGTACTTTTTATTCTATCTGAATAAATCCTTTCTCTCAATTAGAAGCAGCTCTTATACCACAACTCATTATCTCAGAATATTGCCTGAACAGAAATTTGAAAATACTGGCATTCTCCTTCTCAAACTCCCTTGATGTCTAAGGATACTTCCTCCTTTACTCCTCTGTTAAATAATTGTTTTCATGTCTTGACAGATGGATATAACATATATTTTCCCTATTATTTTCCTTAATAACACACAATGCAGAAATATAAATTAATTATATAAATATGTATTTATATATACACACATATACATATAAATGTATATATGCACTTCTCTGTCCACTTATTTAATTGATTTCTTAATTATGTAGCTCATTTAATTGATTTCTTAATTAGTTTGGGTTTTTTTTTTTTCAAAAGTTCATGGATATTGTATCTGCTGAAGAATAGGACAGTGAATTACACTGGTTATTGTGCCTTTAAATATTATGCAATTCTTTCATCTGCTAAGGAAATAAATTTTAAACATTTTTGGTAATGCTTCACGTTCCAAAATGACTAAGCAGAGTGTTTGACAAAACTAAATGGGGAACCCTGATGGGGAAAAAAAGAAGGTGGAGAAAATACCAGAAATTTCCAATTACTCTTCTTGATAAAAACTTTTTGAAAAAATTACATATACTCTCTTGAAAATAATTTTAAAATTCTGAGTAGTTCTAAAATATGCCTGTTTAATTTCTTAAACAGGAATGTGTAATTAAATGCAATAAAAATGTGACAAGATACTGAGGCCACAATTATACAGAACTGAGGAGATGATAAGTTCCTCGTGAGGATAAGCTAAGTCCTGTGATCAGTGGCATGTATGAGGTGTCAGTGAAGAATCCTAGTTCTTTCCTGTGTGTATTTTGAATTTTGTGTACTTTAAAAATGAGTTCTGTAGCGCCAGCTGAGGATTTGTTTTCCTTTAATGGCTTGTTTTCAACATTACCCTGCATTTAACCAAGTAGTCTAACTATAGGCAACTGAGATAAATACTCATAAAAATAAAAATGTAAAGGACTTCAAGGCAAAAGAGAAAGTTAAGTCCTTCTGGAGCTGTGGGTAGTTAAGTGCAAGAATTTAAAAATAATACTCTCAACAGATCTCTTTTGCACCTAACTCCCACTTTGTGTACACATGTCCATTTATTTATTGGCAGTCACTGTTTTTCTCCTGGTACTGTGGCTCTACCACTGCACCTTTCAATGGGAAAAATGCTTTGTTTTCTGTTTCCATGTTGCTTGCTACCCTGACTCTTTTTCATTGCTGAAAACTAGATTGCTGCCTTTGTCTTGCTGGATCTGCTCCTGCATATCTTCTGGTTCTGTCAAGCCACATTTCCTCAAATATCTGAGTATCTCTACCTCTTATATTATACACTTTACAATAGGCTTTACATAGCTTTCCAATAGCTGGATAGTAATGTTTTGGGTAATGTTTTTGATAGCACATATCAAGAGGTTTTCTCCTCAACTAAGGTTAAGTTAGAGAAATATTTACTGAAAATTAAGGTGAAGAAATTTTGTTCATCTATGCATGCAAAACACTTTTATCCTGATTAAGAGCAAGCAAAAAATAATCACAATCTTCTATGAAGAAAAAATTATTTGGAGATATCTAGTTTTATCTTATTAGTTTTTGTGTATCCAAAATGATGTAATGACAGAAATGACAATATTAAAAAAATAATTCAGTTCAAATAAACTTTTTTTTAATCCTACCTTTGACCCTCACCTCCCTCCTCCAAGCAGATTAACTGGAGAGATTGCTTGGATTTTCATAAGGAATTATAATTAATACAAGTGATTGTGGTGGGCTCTCTGCCTGTGGACAGAAAGTGCTCTCCATTCTGCCATAGGGTGCTTGCACAAAGACTGCCATCCTTTGAGGAGTATTCTTCAACCTTGCTGAAGGTGAAAGAGTAAAATGATAGGATTTGCTGATAAGTGAAATGTAACTTTGCATTAATGTTGTTTGGGTTTAGCAAGACACTTTCAATTAACATTGAGGTTTATTTGAGTTAGCAGTGCTTTTGAAGTAAAGCTAGTGGTGTTCAATAAATCCCCCTTGCACAGAGGAAAACTTGTTTTAGTATGAAGGTAAAATCGAGTCATTCACAAGAACAATGTCGTCAAACATTTAATTTATTTAGTCCAAATTTTCTAATCTTAGAAAATTAATTTCCCTGCCACAGTTTCTGAGGTGATACTGTAAAAAGGGTTTATTAATTAGTTAGTAGAGTAACTGACAACAATCACTAGGACATATGGAGCCACTGTAACAAAAGTTTTATTGTTTCCAAGAGTGTTCTGGTCTAATTAGTAATCTTTTATTTTAAACAAACCAAATTCTGAAAGAGTATTTCCTTTCTTAGGCACTACGTACCTACTACAAATCCTTAGAGAGAGAAGAAAACCCAAATGAATGGCTTTTTTGATCCTGTGATTGCTAGTATTTGACAATATGAAATTTATTTCAGGAAGAAAATAAAGAGCAAGCCGTGGATTTGAAAACAGAGAATTAACTGAAAAATCGCACTGAAGGAAATAGTTTGCAACCTTCCCAAACATGTAACACATTTCATATTGCTTTTGTACTTAAGGACAGTGAACGAATTTCACTGTTTGAGGAATGCCCTTCCCAGTTCCCTCTTGGGGTGGTGTCATATCCATGATGTGCTTGAGCAGGGCTCTGGCTAAATGCTGCCTAGAAAATGGAACCGTGACACCGCTGTGCTTCTGTGGAAGGGCAATAAGGGAAACGTGCCCAGGGAGCACAGGCTGCAGAGCTGCCCTGCTGGGCTGCAGGTGCTTCCCATGCACCACGTGGAACAGCAGGGAAGGAGGCAGAGGGGGCCAGAATGGGAGTGAATGGGACCTCCATTCTGAAACACAACATGGAGGCTGGAGCCTCACTCAGACAGTTTTCTTCAGAGTACATATATTTCAGTCTGAGTTTATCAAAGTTGAAGATTTGTTTGCATTTTGGTCTTAACTAAATTTATACAAGGGGCTGGTAATAGACCAACCTATAGGATTCTTGTTTCAGAAACAAAACAACAAATTAAATATGCTATGGAGATATCTGACCAAGAAACTCCAGTTAGGTTTATCAGCAGAAAAGAGCACCCTTTGTTTTCAATACTGATGTCTTAATGAAACATATCTGGACCATGTTATGTCAGGTGGCTTAATCATCAGGCCGAGTTCAGCTGTCAGTGTTACTGGGCTAAGAGGGCTAGGTGTCACTCAGGCTCTCAGTTAGCACAAGTTTAGGCAGCCTGATAGACTCTGTAGTGTGCTCTGTTACACCCTGGCTCTGGGAAACACATGCAAAGTCAGCTTTGGTCTGTCTGTGTTGGATATATCTATAGTCTTCCAAGGAGAAGTGGCAGAAAAGGTGGGAGAAACATGCAGTGGTAGAGTGTTAATGAGCCTCTCTGCATTGAATTATCTGAGACAAATAATTTCTCCCTGGATGCATACCTGACCTATTCCAAATTCAATTTAAAGTGTCTTAAGGTGTCAAGGTTTTAAGCTATGTTTGCCAAGCTAAGTTATGATTGTTCCAATTCTCTTTCAAGATTGCATCACTTTACATTTCTGTAAGTGAAAGCTCTAGCTTATATTCTTCTTGGGTGAAATATCTGGGGTAAGAGATACTAAATAATCAGAAGGAGGGAAAGGAAACTGTAAATCACTATCTCCCCCTCCTGCAGCTTCCCTGTAACTGTTCCTTGTGGCACATGTTTTCTGTAGCTGTATTTTTTATAGAAGTACTCATCACTGTAATAATTTTGCCATCGAAATATAGATGGACTTTCCTATTTCCTTTTGTTCTCTGTGTTTCATGTTTTTTAAGGAATATATTCCTAGCTCATAATGTTTATCTGTGATGTAGGTTCAGCTTTTGAAGTAAGTGGCATGTCCCCCTGCTCCATGGAGTCCCTTCCCTGGGCTGTGTTCCTGTTGTGTCTAGAACAGGGGCAAAGAGAAGCATGGTCTTCAGCATACTTGTGCTTTGGGATGTAAACTAGAGCCTTTTCCTTGATTTATCTAGGATTTCTTTGAGGAGAGACCTGGATGAGTGAGGGTGAAGCATGCAGCACAGCCACTTCTTTGTGGAGGAAGGGCAGGGCTAGGGTGCAGGCTGGAGACAAGGTTGTGAAAGGCACTGGAGAATGAGAGTCTGCCCATAACAAAGTTTCAGCTTGTGACATCAAATAAAAAGAGCCCATGGTCATGTGTTACAAACTTCCCTAATCATAACAATAATTATATAAACCCTTAGACTTCCTAATACTATTTTGACTCTAGAGTATTTCCACATGAGAACTCAACTTTAGGGAAGATGGGAGAAAAGAAGTCTAAAATGTGAACACCTAGGTACCTGGAGAGTTCTATAACTATTTTCAGTTTCACTTAGAACTTTAGGTCATCTAATTTTCTATGTATCTACATGCATATCTATTGCTCTGAATAATCAGAATTTCATATTTCAGAACAAATACTCAGCAAAACTGTAGCACATGGTGATTTATTGTGTGTTACACCTTCTAAAGGTAGTGTGGGTAGAATTTTTTCTACCTACATACAATAGCAAATTCATATACACATATATCTGTGCTGTACAAATACGATCTAATGATTAGGCCTTGTAGATCCTTGGGGAATTCTCTACCTCAAAAATGTAGTGTCAAACAGGAGCAGACAAGATATACTGAGCTAGGATTTGTCTGTGCCATTGTGCTGTGTTGTGGTGGCTGCCCTGCAGTCCCATTTGATTTCCAGTGTTCAAGTTATTCTCTGTACTGTGTAGCCCTAACTTTACTCTGCCTAGATGCAAGAGGTTATCTCCACAGCAGGTGAGATGATGCAGCCCAGAAAACCTTTTAATGAAACAGCTATTTTGATAGACTATTTTTTGCTAAAAAGTGTTCTTTAAAACCCAGCCTGTTAAAGTGACACTGCTGTTTGACATGACAGAGAAAATCTGCAAATACAGAAATAACTTCTACATTCTCTCTATATAATTTATACAGTAAATGTATAACTTCTATATTCTGTTAAGAGTAGTTGCAGTTTCAGTAAACTGCTCTATTGCTCTGCTAAACCAAAATCCCTTCTCACATCAAGTGTCTACAAATGAGTAAACTTGGTATTAAGCATTAAATCTTCATGTGGAATGTCTTAAAAGACCTGGTCATAGAGTACAGAACTCTGACAGGGAATACTCTCCCTAATTCCACGTTGTGTCAAATCAGGGGTGCTAAGCGGATGTCCTGATGTCTTTCTGTACAAGAAAAGAAAGTTATTTTCATGAATTCTCTGGACTTGGTGACAAATGAAATTTAACTCTATTCTGAAGAGGCTGTGTCATATCTGTATGTGCTGTTGCTGTCAGCGTGCTCCCTGTTAACCTAATTTGGCTGCCACTAGAAGGTGTATGTCAAAAAGTCTGTCAGGAAGTAGTTAGTCAAATTAATTAGGTAATCTCTTTCCACATAGTGTTGAATTTCTTCTGGTGTTCATAGCAGATATTCATATGTGTTTTAGGAGGGAATATATATTTGATCTAATAATATGAGCCTTTATTTTAGCATATGCTTCATTTTTCATCTCTTTCTTATTCTCTTACAAGAACAGTCAGGTATTAGTGAGGTGCTGCTGGTACTGTATTTTCTAATCTTTCTTTACAGAGAATTTATTCAAGCTGAGTAGCATTTTGTGTCTCTTGCTAACAATTCATATCTCAGTCTCATATACTGATGTCATACACATGATGTGATATAGTATCCTGAATCTTGAGCTTACAGCAATCAGATCTTTAGGTCAAGATATTGCCACAAAATTTGCAGTGAGACAAAAAATGGAAGCTGTTAAAAAAAAGTCATAATTGGTGTGCTCTTAAAAAACCCCAACCAACCAAATAACAACCAGAAACAAACAGCACCTCCCTTCCTCCCTATCATGTAGGCTTCTCAAACTTAGGATCTTTAGACAATGTCTGATTTTATTGATCAGACTAGGAATTAATTATTGTTCTTCATGTTTTTCCTAATTTTATTCTAACACCTGCAGTTAGTGTAAAAAGAAGCGTGTTAGAAATCAATGCCTATGAAGACCAATATTCTGTGTAGCAAGAGATGCAGAAAGAAGCCCACATTGTAAGAGTAAAACAAGCACACAGATTTTATTGGTGTGCATTCTTAGTGATTAAAAAACTGTAGTTCCAGGCTTCCTGAGCCTGAGGTAGTTTCTTTTGTTTAAGATGGATTGTTCTTCCATGCATTTATCAAATCTTCCACTTACTTTTCTAAATGAATGTTCCATGAATGTTCATCCTATGGACAGGCAGAGGATGTGATATTGATTTTTTTTTTAAGCTCTTATTTGTACTCCAAGTTCTTGGAAATAGTAATTTATTCTACACATTATACATATGCCTGACAAAATCCAGTCTTCCCCCATCATATATTTTGTGTTCTGCTTTTAAGCTTTTCCTTCTGTCTTTAAGGTCTGTACCTGGAGGCATTCTGGCCCTTGACTAATTAAATTGTTAAAGTCAATTTTAAAAATATTAATTAATTGAATTAACCTGCCTCTTTTTTTCTTTTGTGGCAGACTTAGGATGTAATTTTGAATGTCTGATTCAGACATTTAATCCCTAAATTAATATTTGCAGTGACAGCTACACAAACAAGTATCATAATTCAGCAAAGGTGCAAAGACCAGTTTTCACCTTCTGTAACTGAAATATGATGCTTCATGGTTCCATGCCTTGTTAGCTTATAATTTAATGGAAATGGAATAATAAACTGGAACACTTAATTATGAAGAGGATTTTTTTTTTCTTTTCACCTTTCCTTTAAATTCTCTAGTGGCAATTTCTGATAACACCAAAGAGCTTAAAGTGATTGGAAGGGTTTACCTCAACTTCGTAAGACTGGTAAAATGCCATATTGTGGCACTGACATTTTGGGGTAAAACTGAACAAACTACATAATTCTTCTATTTCACATCTATCTAAATGAGAGATAATACTACTTTACTTAGATACCTGTCCACTGAGTTTTAATAAGTTGGATCAGGTAGATATGAAAGAAAAACAAACAGAAGTACATACACTTGTTTCAGTTGTGGGAAAAAAAAAAAAGTGGAAACCAGCATGTTATAAGTTGTGTCAAATTGCCTGTGGTGTGGAATCTTGTTCTTCAGGAGCCACTGGAACTAATTCTTCCCTCATACCAATTCTGCATTGTCCAGTGGTGTGGCAGCCAGTGATAAGAAAGTGTTCCACATTTAGAAAATAAGGATAGCAGCTGAGCTAAGCATGTTGCTGGAGACTTATCTTATATATTTTGACTTTTAAGGGCTTAAATCAGACCCCCCAACTTTATTTAAATGTATTTTATATTGAATTATAGTCATCATCCTACTTACCTCCTATCTGCTAAGCTGCTTAGAGAATAAACAGTATGTAGGGCCTAAGTGTATGCGCTGAAAATAAACTGTCAAAGAGCCATTAAGGGATTATTCTTTTGTCACAGCTGTCATTGGCAGAGCTGCTCCTCACACTCTTGCTAAATTATATGACTTTGTTTTTCTTAATATACTCCTTGCTTTATATGCCACAGTGTCCCTGCTCACTTGTTTTATGTAACGCTGCTGAAACGAAACGGGGAAGCTTTGTTCTGCAGCATTCATTCCTGCCTGCCAGATGGTTAAGTGACTTCTGCTTCAGGAGTCTCAAAATTTTCATGCCCTGACAACTGGATTTACAAATTGTGTGATTTGGGTAGCTTGAAATGAGAGGCAAGCAGCTATTAAAAAAGGATCTGCTACCTGCCTGTTCTTGTTGGCTTTATGTTTCTGACGTGATCCTTCAGCGCTTCACTCAGTGCTAATCTGATCAAAACCTCCTATATGTTATCTCAACCCTACAGGAATCTCTCCTGGTCTTACTGACTGAATGTGATCTCTGTGAAAGAGTAGATATTTCATTTTATTTTATACCACCTTATCCTTCAAGCTTCTTTTCAAAAGTCAAATTTTATTTCCTTCACCATTCCTTTGGGGATGTTTCACAAGAAATTATCCACAAGAACTTAAATAAATCAATAATTTATATGTTATACAAGTTATTTCACAAATACATATATACATTATTTATATTGGACTGTTTCCCTTAAAAACTGTGATATTTTTGTAATGAATAAATTAATACTGCATAATGTTTCACAAGAGAGATACATGAACTGCCTGAAATTAATGGAGAAGGAGGAAACACTATAGAAGAAGGTATTTAAGCCCATTAGCTAAAATGTTCTGTGTGCCCTCTGTAAAGTCACATATTTGGACTATAAGAATCACACACCAATTACTATCAAATGTGACATGTATCAGCCAATGAAAAAGATTATAGGTAGCAAGAATTCTGAAATATTATAGGTTTTATTTGCCTTTTTAAATAGTAAGTGGGGTTGTCAGTTTTAGGGCTTCAACAATACAAAATAAAGTGGCATTATTTCACTTCAGGTCAAGTTCTCTGGCTGGAGTCTTGTGATAGAGAATATGGGGAATTGCTTTGTTTATGTTTGTCAGTGTTTTTCTTTGCCTTTCATTGACCTGATATGGTGGTGTGTTATTTGGGTTAGAGTATTTTGCAGAAAAATATTTTCTCATCAGACTTGGTCAAGCAATGTTTTAGGACCTCTTATCTGTCAGCATTTACTGTGTGTTCTGTAGGAGGCACCTTGTTTCTAGCCCATGTATGGGAGAAGCCCAAGTAAGTGTGAACAGTCGTGTTAAAGCATATTTCTGTAAAGAAGAGAAGTGAACAAACCACAGCCATCAAACCAAAAGTATCAGAATATCACTCCAAGAATATTTTAATCTTTGTCATGTAGTGACACTGTTGCAGGAATGGATGTTTTCACGTAATTTGAGCTACTACCAGACATTATAAATTTGCAGGGCTTGATACCAGTGATATACTAGAGGGTTGGAAAAGAACACTTCAATCTCTCCTGACAGTAGGCTTACATGATAACAGTCCTCGGCAGTTCCCCAGCTGGTACTCTCTGCTATGTCAATATCTATTTTTCCTCCTTCATGCTTGTAACTGGAGAGCTCTTTGCTAGTATCAAATATCACTGGCTGGACAAATTTTCCTTAAATCTCTTAGCTCTTTTAGTGGGTGAAGGCAAGCATCTTGAATTAACCTGAAGTTTATTTTGCTGGGTTTGTTTGTTTATTTATTTCAGGCTCAGCTATCATGATTTAGATATACATTACAATATAAATCATATTCCTAGGTATATTCCTGTACTTTAGCTTTCAGAAAAGAAGTGACATGAGAATAAGAGGCAGCCCCTCTCCAGGTTTTCTAAACTGTTTCTCAGAGAAGAATCCTTTAGGATATGCTAAATTATTCCTTTACAGTTGTAGAAAATTTAGGCAAACATTTCAATGAGAATTGTGCAGCTCTTCCTAAAAATGGGAGTATTGGAAAAATTCATTATTTTGTCTTTTTATAATTTAAACATGGGCAAGTTATTGTTGAAGATCTATGTAACTTTCTTGCTTTAAGGAAGGGCCTGAAATCCTTAAAGGGAAGAATCTTTATCAGGGCTGTGCTTTTCTAGATCTGGTCAAACCCTCAGTTTCAACATGATACATAGAGGGTTTATTTGACAGCAGAACTTGTGTAGCATTGCTCATTCCCTGCTCTAGGAATGAATCCTGGTGGCAAGGCAGGAGTACTTGCCCTGTGACTGCAACACCTGAGTGCTACAGGCCAGGTTTAAATCACAAAAGAAACCTCATGCCTTCAATGAGCCCTTTGTTGGTACCTGTATGCTCTGATGATAAGAAGGCTCTGGTGGAGCTTTTAGGAAAAATAAGATTGGAGGTTGGCTGAAGAGATAACTTGAGGAACAGTATTGAGGATGGAGACCAAAAGATCAAGTTTTTGGGACAAGGAAACTGGAAGTTGGCTGTACTAGAGATAAAGACAAGGTAGGGAAGGGGACTGAGAACCAGCATGGAGGTGGGAGGAGAGGGAAGCCGACTTGAGAGACATCAGGAAGGTTACTTCAGGCAGGTAGTATGGACTAGGAGAGAGAATGAGAGATAGAAAAGGTGAAAAGAAGATGATATCACACTGGTAAAGGCAGGAACTGAGAGCATGGTAAGAATTTGGAAATTACAAAGAAGGATCAAGAGAATAGAACCAGAGTGGGAAGTCTGACAAAATAAATAGATCTGGGAAAATAATGTTTGGCATGGGAATATCTAATATTTAATCATAATATATTGTAAATCTTTAATGATCCATTTGTAAGCAATTATTTATTAACAGAAAAAGCTGTCTGTGGTTTGTCTCTGACAACAGAGATTTATCCTACTGACCTGCACTGGGTCAGGCCACATCTGCCTTGTGGTATAATTTGAAGTTGTGATACTAATAGGAAGTTTTGGAAATCAAATGTGTGGTTTCTAGTTTTGAATCTAATGCTTTTCTTACTTCTTATCCCCTAGTGATCTCATTCTTTTAAAATCTTGTTCCCTCTCTATCCTTCAGAGGATGCCTTCCTTATAATTGCTGTTGTAGTTTGCCTAGAGGTATGTAACTGTGGCCAACCTCCTGCAGCTGAAATTCTTGCTGTGAAGATGTTTTATTTTTCCCCTGAAAAGTGTCTATTTTCATGAGTTTTGCAACGTTGCTTAAAAGTAAAATTGGACAGTAATCCTTCAGAGTGCTTAGATAAGCCCCTCAGGGAATGATAATGATATTGGCCACTTTCTAAATAGCTGAAACAGAGCTGCTGTTTGGAGGAGCCATTAAAGAGAAGGGTAATCGCTGGTGACAGATCTTCACAATAGTATTTCAACAACTAATTAGGATTGTTGTCACAGTTAGTGGCATTTCTTCTTGGTAAATCAGCATGCAAAGTAGCCCCTGTATTACCAAGTACTGCGGTTGACAGCCCAGAAGCAGGTGATGGGTATGAGGTCAGTGTGCAGCTGCCCAGAGTGGTGAAGAAATGATTAAATGTCTGCAACCTCAGAGACAGAGATGTTCTCCAGCTAATTCTTGTGAGACTCTGACATGTCATCTGGTGCCAATAGGAAGAATCTTTCTATACTTAATTCCTTATCTAGGGAAAGGAAATGGTTCACTAGCAAAAAAAGTTATTAAAGCAAATCCTTCACATTGCCCAGATTCTATGCTCTGTATATAATCTCAAGTGGTGAAATAAATTATCATATTTTCCAGACTAGCAGAAATGACTGAATAAAATCTGTGTAGAGATCAGGAATTGGAAAAATCAAGATTTTACCTGATTCCAAATATCTTCACTGTTTTAGTGACAGGCATAAGTTCCATTTTCATTAATTCAGTAGTTAATTAAGAGACCAGGCTTCTGATATTCCTACTTTCTCTATTGATTATAATGTGTTATATTTAGAAAAGACTGAGACAGTAAAACCATAACAAGAAGTATATCAGTTGTATTAATCATGCTGTTTGGAGAGAACCCATTTATTTATGAACATATTTTCACTATTTTTCAGGCATAAGAAAGAAGAAAATGTGTTAATATAATCCCTTAAAATGGGAAAACAGGAAGCTTCTACTATCACCCTTACAGAATCACAGATTATTCTGAGTCACTGACTGCATGCCTTGAAAAACCAGGCCAAAGCCAACTTATTTCCTGTGGCAGAAGTTTTTCATTATCATTTGTTTTACATCACTGTGGAGATGAAATAAACATTTTACTAGTTTTGAAATGGGAAAAACTAAAGAAAGTCCCCATGCATATCTGTATTGCCCTGCAAATTTCTTGGAATTAATTTAAACCACTGAGAATCTGCACATACACAATTGTCTATAAGGAATATTTTCTAGGCTATAGTTTTTAATTTTTACTCCTAATAATTGATACAAAGAAGAAAAAAATACAATCCTCATAAAATAGTATATAAAACTATATACTTTATATTCTTCAGAATTAAATTTGATTAGACATTTCTGTCTCTAAAAAAATAGAGATGCCATGATTATTTTTAAAACTTAAAAAGAGACAAAAAACCAAGACTATTTTTGAAGGAAGTTTGAAGCAAATGTTGAGCCTTTTCTTTTAGTTTCAATCTTTTTTGAGTTTGATTTCAAATACATTTCAGAACTGCTTCTTTATTTGTTTATTATTTCTTCATAAGAAGAAATTAGGCAAAGTTGGTGCTGTCACAAAATCAAAATACTTTAATTGAATAAAATCTTCTAATCAGCTGATCTGTAAAACTATATGAATTATGTATTTTAACATAATATTCTTTCAAAGGCAATAAAAAAAATCACATGTAGCTGGAATGGTAAAATATCTAGAAAATTTCCTTGGAAGTTTTTGCCCTTCTCTCCTGTACTATTTATTTTTGGTTTATACTGTATATAGTGAAGTCATAAATAAGTCCGAAGTAAGAATTTTGTTCTTATTTGCATTGACACTCTCATTCCCTATTCCTTTTCTATAATTACATAACAGTTTTCTTCCCAGTCATCAAAATATGTTGAGGTGTAACAAGTTTGGGGTTTGGGGTTTTTTGACAGAGACAGTTTAAAATATTTCAGACCCTGTTCTGCTTCTGAATTGCATTTTGTATTTCTCCCCATGAAGTTGTAAAGTGACAACTGTTTGTGAAACCATATAATAATCTCAGTTACTGGAGAGATGGAAAAGTAGAAATTAATCTACAATGATGTGTCCTTATTTATGTTCTACATAAAATCAGTGACCTTGGTCACATAATTAACCTTGCACACAAATGTGTTGGCACAACTGGCAAACAACGCATGAAGTCGAAGTAGCAGAAAAAGCACAGGTGTTTTTCAATAGTTTTTCCACTTTGGAAAATGTATCATGTAGATGCATCCAAAATTGAATGCTCCAAGGTGGTAACATGGATACATCTGAAAGAATAGGTAACCTGTTTCTTTCTGCCACATCTAGCCCTGCCCTGCTCTACTATGAATTTCCCAACCAACAAGGAGGACAGTAGAACAACTTGTTCATTCCCCTACAGTATAAAGAAGGCTAAATGGAATTCTTGCTGATTTTTACTTTATAGTATTGTTTTATTTTGAAGAAAACAGTAAAGGAAGAAATATTTTTATTAAAACTGCTTGAATTGTTGATAAAACAATGTTTAATTTAAAATGCCAGGTATTCAACAAAGAGCATTTTTCTGGAAAGAGATTAATTATTCAAATTTCTGAACTAGACAAAAACATTTTTAGATTTCCAGAGAATCCCAGAGATTGCAGAGCTCTGAGGCTTCTTTGATTGGTAATTTATAATCAGGGTCCTGTCTCTGAAGTTAGAAGCCTGTGAAGAACTGTTTACTGCAGCCTCAGTCAAAATACTTACACTCCACATCACCTGGGAGTTGGATGCCTAGAAGGCTGTGATAGGTTGTAATCATATGTTTTTATCTATTTTCTTACAATTAATTCCAGTTAAAATACTATTATCTTCTCATGCTTTCTATCTTTCTCTCAACAATATTTTCTACCTCGTCCCTATTTTGTGGAATTAATGCTATCCTCGTGCTAATTCAGTATTTTCATTTAATCCATATATTAATTCATTTTGTATGATTGCAAAATATCCACATTTTAGAAATATGGATACTTCAAATAAAATCTCCATTTTTCCTTTCCCTTTATAACTTCTGCACTTACAAAATTACATTCTTATTATCTCCTATAGAAATTCCATCACTGTGTTCCTGAAACACATAACATGGCACATAGACCATACAGCTTTTCCTGGACAACATGGATTATGTTGAGTTTAATAAAAGAAAATAATTCCACACATGGTTTCTCATAATCTTTGATAATTAGTATTCCACTCCAGATTTCAGTAGCAAGATATAAACTATTGAAAAGCTTTTTACAGCCTAAAGGAAACCTCTCAGAAAGCAAGCTTTTACTACATGTTGCCTTAAATTTCTAAACACTAGAAACTTAACTTCATATCACTAGACATAATCATGCTTCAAAATCAAAATTCCACAGTGGGTGAAACAGGACATCCTTAAGACATTATTTCCCATGAAATAATAACTGCAAAACACACAGCAAGAGTTGGCTACCTTTATAGAAATCAAAGTGGTCTTTGCACACAGAAACAAATAAAATATTTTAGTTCCTTTGTCACTTTAGTCTTGGAAGTATTTTGGTTTCGGAATCTGACAAGATAGCTGGAAAAAGAATAGACCTGAAAAATATCAAAAAGTGGGAGAAGAAAAACTATTTTTCAGAAAGATAATGACTGTAAAATGAGAGGAGGCAGGCTGGAACTGGTCCAGCTGGGCACCTGGGAGACTAACTGAAAAGATGAGGAGGGAAGTTGAAGAGGTCTGCTTAGGAGAGAGGACATGGCCTAGAAGCTGGATAGAAAAGGAGAAATTGGGCAACTGTTTTGTTATGTGAACTAAAAGAAAATTGTCTTCTTGGAATACCTTTAGTGGAAGGGAATCACCTAATTTAGATCAACAGCTAAAGATAAATAGTAAATTGTTCAGAAATTGAGATAAGAACAGGAGAAAATGGCAGAATAGGAATAGATATTAAATAATGCAGCTATACATTACATTATGAAAGTCACTCTGATTATAAAAAAAAGACTCATGAAAATCTGCAGGTGTAAGGTTTTTACATCAAGATGAATATGTGCTCTTTAATGTATTAGCAGGTGTTTTAAGAAGCCTGTATAAACCATTATGCATGGAGAACCCTTTTTATGATTGTTTGGAGAGCTCTAGTCTGATCTAATGAAATAACCCTAATTACGTATCCATATGCTCAATCTCATTTATAAACAGTGGAGAGGAAATAAAAGATATTTTGCTGCTGATCCTGCTATTGTTGTTATAGCCTGCTGCTGTGGGTATCACTGAAGCAGTTAGCTCCCTTCTTTCCTTCTGTACTACAGTATGTTAATTCCTGGAATGCACTCTGTTCTGATGCACGCTTGGTAAACCAAATAACCTTCTTGCAACACTTGCTTATGAAAACATATTTCTAAAGATGTATGACTGCAATAAAAGCACGCCTGTCTTCTAACAGTTGCACACACTTGCTACCCAACATTTTTCTTGAAAATAGTCCCTTAAAAAAACCAAGTCAGACGTGCACAAATAAACAAAAACCATAGGTGCCTATGTGGAAATGGGTTGTAATTCTGTAGAAAAATAGATGGGTTAAAATAACAACAACCCTCAAAAATATTTTTAAAAAAACAACTAAAAAAACCACGTAAAATCACCTTCACCCCAAAAAAGCACCAAACCAACAACCTCAAAAAAATGTCTAGGCATTTGCCTGATTAGTCGCATGAAATTGGAATTTTAAATTTAGTAGGAATGCAGTCATGTTTTGATTTGTTTGGAAAATATCTCACCCTTACAGACTTTGTTCTTAAACCTAGCCTTTCTTTAAATCAAAAGTACTGGAGCATAAAAATAATGCTTCTGAAGTGTTTTTTTATACTGTCTAGCTTTTTTTGGTTTTTTTTTTGTTTTTTTGGTTTGTTTCTTTTGTTTGTTTGTTTGTTTTTTTGGTTTTTTTTGTTTTGTTTTGTTTTGTTTTTGTTTTTTCCCTCTGTTTTAATAAACTTCAGCCAGAGATTCTAAGAATTCATCCGAGGGGGAGAGGCTGAAAAACTCATGTGCAATGCCATTATTTAGGGGTTTTGTTTTTTTTTTTTTTTTTTT